>OY829541.1:46016312-46118176 GCA_963691705.1 Viola odorata | reverse complement strand
AGAAGAAGAAGAAGAAGAAGAAGAAGAAGAAGAAGAAGAAGAAGAAGAAGAAGAAGAAGAAGAAGAAGAAGAAGAAGAAGAAGAAGAAGAAGAAGAAGAAGAAGAAGAAGAAGAAGAAGAAGAAGAAGAAGAAGAAGAAGAAGAAGAAGAAGAAGAAGAAGAAGAAGAAGAAGAAGAAGAAGAAGAAGAAGAAGAAGAAGAAGAAAGAAGAAAAGAAGCGCTTGATGATAGTGGAGGCTTGGATGCAGGTGATGATGGTATGATGCTCATGCAAGAATGGATGACAAAGGAAGAATTTGGGTTTGATGGTGGTGTTGTTTTGTTAATTGTGAATGGTAAATTAGGGTTTTGAGACCAAGGAGTGAGGGATGGATGATATTTGAGCGTTCATGGCTATTTTTTGGGTTGTGCATGGGACATGGAAGTGTTGATGATGTCCATAATACGATCCCATAGAAATATGAAATGATGGACTTTGCTTTAAAAAATAATCCTTCCCTCTTCCATAACTGATTCATTTCTTGAATAATCTAGGTAGTATATATTGAAGATTAAGAGAGATCGATGATGGTGGAGCTGACAAAATTTTATGAGCCTGTAAGACAAGACAAAAATTACCGTGAATACTCTTACATTCATACATATATTATAAATGAAAATCCTTTTTTTTTTCAGCTTTTAAAAAGGGAAAATTACATTAAAAAAATCTCAAAGTTTTTTCTTCTTTAACTTCAATCCCTATATATATATAGTAACTTACTGTGTAAATTTTATAGTTTTCTAAAAATTACAATTTAATAATTTTAGTATTTAAAAGATACAAATAAAATGGTAAAAGTTACAGAAAATTTTAAAATTTGGACATGTAGCAAATATGGTAGGATGTAACATTTCCTTTTTAGTATTTTTTTCATTTTTTTCTTATATTTTTTTTTCAATTAAGTGACTCTACCATGCTTTTTACATTTCTCTCCAATTCTTTATTTCGTTTACCATTTTTTAACTTTTTAACTAGTAAAAAAATTAAGATTGTAATTTTTACAAAACTATGAGTTTATATCCCAGGTCTTAAAACTATAAGATTGACGAAGTGATTTTTTTAAATAAAATTTAGGATTTTTTCAATATTTTACCTGTTTTAAAACCAGACAAGCTTATATATAAACAGTACAAAATGAAGTGGTGAAAGCATGAACTATTTGGGATACTGTTGCTAGATGACAATTTATATATGAACGGTTAGAAAAAAAAAAGATCTACTGACCAAAAGCTGCCTCTTTTTTTCTTCTTGTCACACATCAGTCATAGATGAATTGAAGTCATGGAAGAAGATCCTTGTTTGTATCGAATTAATTAATTATTTTTCGTTAGAAAATAAATTAATTAATAAATTATTCCTTCCTTAAACTGAAATTATTATTTATTTTTTTTATATATAAAACTATATGAATCATATATATTTTCCACATAAAAATAATTCATACAAACATACTTAATGATATAACAATATTTTACTACTATAAACCTCAATCGTACAATAATAAATGTTGGTCAATAATTTTTTTAATATTATTAATAAAATGTTGATCTAATAATTAAAATTGTTTTTGAATAAAACATCAATGTATAATTTTTAGTAAAAACAATTTTAACCCTTAAATCTGTGATTATAGAAAAAGACAGAAACCTAATACCGTAATATTAGTATATATATTATTAACTATCATTATAATAATAGAGATCAAAATACGATTTTAACCAAAATTAGTAATTAGAAAAGAATAATAAATGAATAAAAGAGAACACAAACCTGGAGGAAACATGCAATAGAATAGTTGCTTAATTTCTTCTTTGATCAAAGAGAGCAAAAACATGACACAAAATAAGAAACTATTAAAAAATTGCCAGAAAAAACCCCAACTCAAATCACATCAACATCAACAATCAACGAAGGTATATATAGAAGGAAAAGAAAAGAAAAATGAATAAATAATAAATAAATAGATACACTGCCAACGTTTGGTTTAAAATTAGAATTGTTTTTGTCACCATCGTACTGTATAACAGTCCGTTTCTCTGAAACAGAAACCGCTGGGCGAAAAATGACATATTTGAAAGAAAATTCCTGTCGGCGAATCATTGGTGGGTTCTTAAACATATTTGTTTTTTTTGTTTCAAATCTTTGTTGGTATCCTCTTTGCTCATCGGACAGAAGACTAATCACGTTGAACATACGGCAAGTTTTTAAAAAATGTGGGCTCTTCTAGCGTGATTTTTTCTATATGCTAGACTCGAATATGAAACTCGAGTTAGGATATAGGTTCTTTGAGATATTAGATGGAAATGTTTTATAGAGGACTGCAAAAGAAAACCATACATCAAACTGATTTTGTTTCGTTTTGTGCATCTCTGGCATCCATTTTTCTGTGCCACTGCCAACTATTTCTCCTCCCTCCATTGCCAACTGACAAGCTTAGGTTTGAAAGACACGTACAGCTCTCAACTCTGCTCAGTGTTGTTTCATTAACCCCTAAACGTGTATACTATCCACACTTCCAAACTTGTTTCGGAAGAGCCAGCAATTGCCTCCGTAGCTACATTTCTTTTTCTTTCCGGTATGAGTACAAGAGACTCGAATTTAAAGCTATTTTATAGAAGTACCAATGAGCTACAAACACATTGATTGTGTTTTTTCCTTTTTTTTAAAGTGCTAATTAAAAACTCGAACTTAAGATTTAGCTCCTACTTACTGCTTTGCAAACTGGTTTGCTTGGTATGAGATTTTTTCTCAAAAAAACGATTCATGGATATGCTAATTTACACCTACAAATTTTCATTTTTCTAAAAATATTTATGGATTTTGTGTTTCAAGCTCAACAATTGAAATCCAAAGGAATATTGTAAAATACTATAAATTAGAGTCTTCCAAAACAACGATCTAACATCGTGGCCACAATACTAGTTTTCTTGGAAGAGCCAATACATTGAAAATCTCGTATCGACTCGGACAACTTCCCTTTGGTAAAGAAGTGTCGCATTTCTGTAATCAACTGTTGATCATTTCATAACCTAAATGTACAGAGTATGCGCCTGAAGAAATATCCTCAGTTGTTCTGAGCATTGCATTAACAAGGCAACACCCAGCTTTGACTTCGAAAAGCAACCGATTGATGGGCTTCCTTTGAGCCGGTAACAAGTATTGCATTTTGTGCAGATGCAAAATTCGACTGGCCGGGGAACTGATGATTTTAAGCAATCCCGGTAATAGAAGTCACTGGGAGAAACAGATCCTGGAGGAATACAACGGTGCTATACTCTCCCTCCACTAGCCAACATGGATCTCAGCTGACTTGTTATCCTCAAACTTCTACATTATCTAATTCGTTCTTTGCACTTTCGATCCTATCTATTTGTGCTAGCAGCATCTCATGCACTCTAGCTTTCAGCTGCACAAACAAATTGAGTTTGAGCAGTTGCCAAAATTAGCAAATAGTGAATTTAGCTGACAAAATAGAGATGCAATATGCTTACAACATACGAGTGAAGCATGAATGATAATTGAAATTTTAGCATTAAACACAGCAAACAAGTGGAGATGGGTATGACACGACAATTTGACTCATTCATGAAACGCCCCAATAATGCCCAAGCTCACATTGGTTAATACTATTAGTTTAGATTGGTATAGTAGGTACCGTATTGAAGCAGGTATGGTATGCCCCAATAGAGTAATCAATGCCTCAAGGGCCAGGCAATCACAAAGATTTAATAGGCTTCATTACTTCCACAGAGAGAATTCCAGAAATATTCCATGAGATAGAATAAAGGCACACCCCAGGCAAGAAAATAATTTGTAATCAAACAAGCCAGTGAGAAGGAATCCTCACATTACTCAACAAGAAAAAAGACTCTCTGTCCAGGAGATGATCCTGGAAGAATGACAAAAAGGCACAAGGGCATTCACAGATCTCTCAGAATAGAGTCCCACCCAGCCCAGACAAAATGCCTAATCCGCAGAGAAAGAGAGTTAGCATACTTGCAGCTTAATCCCTTATGACATCCATGCTATAGATGCAAGAAGTTCCAATATTTATCCCCATGCAACATTCAATTCCCCAAAACAGAGAGGATGGCAAACCAAAAACAAAGGACACTTGACATTAAAACAGATTGTCAGCCATTTTACCTCATTGAGCCCTTCCCCATTCTTTATCGAAACTCGTAGTGCTCCATTGGGTCCCATTCTTCTGTAGTGTTCCATTTTCAGGTTATCAGCATCACCATCGTCTGTGAAAAAAATCATAGGAGACTCTTGCAACAGGTCACATTTAGAAACAACATCGAGCCAAAGATGATCACTGAACCTTTCCTTTATGTCGTTGTATATCGCAAACTGCAAATTCAATTATTGATAACAAGAGGAAAATTATCTTACAAGAAAAATCAGACCAACAGGAAAAGAAGCTTTCCAGCAGTGACAGAGACTTTGTTACAATGAACTGCAAGGTTTGGTGTTTGCCAAATGGTCAATTCTCACCTCACAACAGCTTCTTAAAGCAGAGGGGAAGGTTTTGCCCCACGAAAGCAACCCACAGTCATAGACCATAAACATTCATTGAAGAAAATAAGACTTAGGATCTTCGATTAACCAATCTAAATACACAATCCTAACTGAGGCTAACACTATCCCTCGCAAGATTCTTGTGATGTACCAAATTCATTTCCCAGTTGAAACCTGTCTTTCTTTTCTGCACACTGCACTATCCACTATTCATTGCAGTTTGATAGGGGTCAAAGTATGAACGGGACAAAGGTTTAATTATATACCATCTATCCAAGTGTTGCACCTGTCACTGCCTTAATATATAAACTTCTGTAGTATTAAATGTCCACATAACACCACTTTATACCTGATCTGAAGGGGAGGTACCACATTCTCCTGTGAGATCATGAACATAGAGTATTGCAGTTGGCAAATGTGAGAGAACAGCAAGCGTTAATTTCTCCAGGTTGTTTCGATCCTCTACAAGTTTCAAGGTTAAAGACATCAAATTAAGCCGGTACAGAATGCTAAGATAACAAAAACTACCCCAAAGTTATAGCACACATCAACAAACTGTGGCGTGTCCAGTCATGAAAAGACTTTAATCAATCGAAATTGTTTTAAACAAGTATGCATGCATCAATACAACAAAAGAAATATTGCTAATATCTTACCATCATGTCTCTTCAGTATACCAGGAGTGTCTGTCACCTGAAATCAGTTCCATTCACTAGAAATTAACCAAATAACAATAAAAATAAAAATAAAAATAATAACTGCTTATTGATAGCTAAATGCATGCTTTTGTTCCAGACAAGACAGCAAAAAAAAAAAAAAATGCTTAACCTGAAGTTTCTCGAAATTTAAAGAAATGTGACCCATCAAAATTCCTCTAGTTGTGAAAGGGTAGTTGCAGACCTAAATCCAAACATTTGCAAAAAAGGAAGAAAAGTAATAAAGTTAAGAAGGAACTAGTAACATCAAGAATTAAAATAACGATATATAAAAAAAAACATCAAGAATTAAAATAATGATATATAAAAAAAAAACATCAAGAATCAAAATCCAGTATTCAGTCTGCATATCCCCATTTTGTTCAATCAGACTATCGATACTAAAACAAATTAGACAGCTCCAACCGCTAACTCTAGACACTGCGCAAGAATATAAAAAATAAAAGCATTGAATGGTCAGATAAAAAAAATCCATGTGTTCACGTCTCACCCAATATATGGATATGATTAGAAGACGAAACATCTAGGAGCCACTAAAAGGATAATTAAACTACGGTAAAAGCCCAAATGTGCATATTACTAAAAGATGCATTCAATCAACTGAGTTATCAAAAGTCTCTTAAACTTCTATTTTTTTTTAATTTTTTTTTCATATAAATCCTTGTTGACATGATCGATATTTTATTCAGCGCATATAAAACCACAAAGGACAAATCATAATTAGTGCAAGATTTGTATAAACCTCAGGCTTTCCTGTTGAGAGCACACGAACCAAGGATGATTTTCCCACATTAGGAGCACCAACAAGACAAAGTGTTGGTGTTTCTAGATCAACAACTGGCATGGCCCGCAAAGTCTGAAAATAATATTTGATGAGAACCAACTCATACAATTAGTTACACAACACTGGCAACTTTAAAAAGACATGCAACTTTCTATGCTCCTAAAATGCATTGTAATCAAGTTGATAGAGAATATTAAAAGGCATAAAAGAGTTGAGTTCTAGAAATGTGCTGGCAGTGCTAGAAAGCACTGAGATTAACAATCATAAAATTGCTGAATAAGCGTAATCCCAGTTGAAGGCCAAGAACCCTCCATGTCAAAAGACGTTTCAATGCCTCATTATAATAAGAAATAAATCAACTATTCCTTGCCCACAGAATTGGCGCATACATAATACAGAGTTCATTAGATGGATCATTCTACGCATTCAAAAAATCTTGACTTTCATAGTACTGTGCTCAAGGTACTAGCTCAACAGAACTGGCAATATAAATTCACTTTCAAGAAGAAGCAACACAACCAACATGCAATATGGCCAAAAGACGACTCAACAAGTTTAAATGGAACTATACCTTTGCAATGTTCAATAAATCATCAACAGCCTTCCCTTCACTTTTGAAAATACCTTCAAGCTTTTCCATACCCTACAGATAGTATCAAATTTTACAGACTAGGACATGTATCAAAGAGTAGTGAAGTATGCATCTATTAACTTACCTCATTCAACCGCTCCACAGCCTCTCGCTTTGTTAAAGACTGTACACAAATCCATCAGCTGTTAGTTACAACATGTCCCGGAATAGGAGTCATGGCAGAAATAAAAAATAGATTTGCATTCAGCCCAACAAAATTTGACATCATTAATCTTTGAAAACTCACAAACACAAAGCATATCAAGTTAACATACTACAGCAACAGAGAAAAACAAACAAACAGCAAAAGGAAGATATGCAAAACTTGACCAAAAGCAGAAAGAACAACACTTTAAAATTTTATAAGCAACTAAAAAAAGAATACAAACAAGAAAGTAGATGAGGCAGAGTTTTAATTACAGCTCTGTATAAGAGAAAAGAAAAAATATTTCTCATAAAATTTATAACCTGAGCACAAAGAGAAGCACATTCTTTCCCCACATGCACTACCTTCTTCCTCAGAGCATCCACCTTTCTCAACACCTGCGGAACCTTAGTTATTTAACAATCGGGTCTAACGAAAAGAACTTTTGCACATGATCAGACAGTATATAGCGGGCATTAGAGAAGTTAACAATCAGTTCCAACATCTTGCCTGCTCATAATTACCATCACCGAGGGTCAATTCAACAAGTGATCTTTCATAAGGGTGCAAATGCTTCTTGTTAGGAAAATTTTCTTTGTACTCTCGTAATGGAACAGCCAATTCCTGAAGGTTACAGGAGCAACAAACAATGTTTGTCATTTATAAATAATAGAATATAATGTTTACACAAGTACAAACTACGAGAAGAAGAGCTAACTTTCATAAGTGAATCAAGTTGCTTTGCTCCTCTGTTTCTCTCTCGCTTAGCAATATTAGCTATGCCTACCAAAGAGATTAAAACAAAAACAAAAATGTGAGAATGCAATTAAGTAAACGCATCACAGCAAGCAAAAGTGAATAGGTAAAAAAACACCTTTTGTTGGTGGGATTCTCTTAGCCTTCTTCAAAGCAGAAAATAATATATCAACTGAGGGCATCACCATGGGTAGCTTTTGAAATGCACCAAGAGACGACTCGAGTTTTGCGGCAGAGTTATTGTCCTAAAGGAATCAAATTATGCAGATTACCAATAATATAGGAGAATGAAAAGAACAAATTAGGAGAGAAGAAGGAAGTAGTAGTACCTTGGGTATGGGTTGCCGTTGAGTTTGGGTGGTGGGTATGTAGCTTCCATTGACAATTTGGTAGGTAAGAGTCTGAATATTGCGAGAAAAGCAGCAAGCTGGATGTTTCGTGCTCCGTTCCTTCACAAACAAACCTGCAACTGCAAAGCCGAAACAGTTCCCATTCAAAAGAGAAAAGGGAAGGGAGGGAAATAAAATTAGGGAAGAAATTGATTGAGGAATGTACCTTTGGAGGGATTTGAAAAAATAGGAATTTGGAGTAGAAGTAAATTGGAAGAAGAAATGCGGCGGAGCTGCAACAAACTGATATCTCCCCAGCTCATCTCCTTCTCTCTGTTCCTCTGGAGCAAAAAGCTTTTGCTGTCCTTCTGTCTTCTTTTCTTTTCTCCCCGTTTCTATTTGTTTGTCCGAGTAATTTGGGCCCGAGCTAAATGTCCATTTCCGGTCCATATTCTCAGTGAAGCCTAGTTGGGGCCCATTTTAAGCAATTCATAGCAATTGAAATTTTATAAGTGTTTAGTGAATTTTTTTACGGGTAAATGTTACGTATAAATGTTGATTTGTACATGTAAGTTTCCTTTTTCTTCTCTTTCTAACTTGTAGTGGGAGAAGTCCCCCTCTTCAAGTGGGGTTTTTGAAATTTGTATCACATATAAAAGAATTTTAAAAACTGGAATGTGTTTCCGAAGGAGATGCCAAACGACTTACCTCCCATCCGAGGCATCAAGCACTAAATTGATCTAGTCTCGAGGTCAGCCTTACCCAACTGACCGGCCTATAGGTGCAATTCGGAGGAAACCAAAAAGTTTCAACGACAAGTCGACAACTTCATGAGCAAGGGATTCATCCGGGAGAGCATGTCGTCATGCACCTTACCCATGTTATTGGTACCAAAGAAAGATGGCACATGGCGCATGTGTGTGGATTGTCAGGTCATCAACAAGATTACCGTAAGGTATCGTCATCCTATTCCACGCTTTGATGACATGTTGGATGAGCTGAGTGGTAGTAAAGTTTACTCCAAAATAGACTTGATGAGCGGATATCACCAAATCTGCATGCACGAGGGAGATGAGTGGAAGACCACATTCAAGACCAAATACGGTTTGTACAAATTGATGGTAATGCCATTCGGTCTCTTTAATGCACCTAGTATTTTCATGCGCTTAATGAACCATGTGTTGCGTGAATTTATTGGACATTTTGTTTTTGTTTACTTTGATGACATTCTTATCTATAACCCTTCAATTGATGCCCATGTCACCCATTTACGCACTGTACTCAACACACTTAGAATTCATAAATTGTATGTGAATTTTGTTTGGATCGAGTGCATTTTCTTGATTTTGTGGTGAGTGCAGATAGGGTACAGGTAGATGAAGAGAAGGTGAAGGCCATTAAGGAGTGGTCATGACCTAAGAATGCTAGCGAGGTTAGGTCCTTTCATGGCCTAGCTAGTTTCTACTGGCGCTTCGTTCCGAACTTCTCAACGGTAGTCGCTCCTCTCAACGAACTCACCAAGAAAAATGTGTCGTTTGAGTGGGGGAAAAGACAAGAAGAAGCTTTCTGCGGTATTGACTGAAGAATCGGCTCATGCGGTCACCGGTATTGACATTACCAGATTTCAGCAAAGCCTTCGAACTTGAGTGCGATGCAAGTGGTATTGGTATCGGGGTTGTCCTTACCCAAGAGGGGCGCCCGATAGCCTACTTCAGCGAGAAACTAAATGAGGTACAGATCAATTATTCCACCTATGACCACGAGTTATACGCGCTTGTGAGATCCTTGATGGTGTGAGAGCACTACCTTCTCCCAAATCAATTTGTAATCCACACCGATCATTTGAGCCTAAAATTCCTCCAAGGACAAGCGAAGCTCAACAAGCGGCATGCTAAGTGAAAAGAGTTCATTGAAGCATTTCCTTATACCATCAAGTACAAAAAAGGCAAGGAAAATATAGTTGTCGATGCCCTCTCAAGGAGGTACATGCTAATTTCATCCCTCGATGCTAAGATTTTTGGTTTTGCACACCTAGTAGACCTTTATGAACATGATGAGAATTTACGTAATAGATATGTAGCATGTGATAAAAGACCCTACTTGCATTTTGTGAGGCATGACGGATTTTTATTCAAACATAAACGGCTTTGCATACCTAAATCTAGCATTCTAGAATTGCTTGTGTTGGAAGCCCATGGGGTGGATTAAATGGTCATTTTGGTGTTACTAAAATGTTACATGCGTTGAAAGCGCATTTCTTTTGGCCGAAAATGAAAATTGATGTGGCGAAAGTAATTTCTAGATGTCTTGTGTGTAAAAGGGCTAAAGTATACATCCATGCATCATGCATCTTAGATGCCGTTACCGGTAGCTAGCCATCCTTGGGTTGATTTGTCGATGGATTTTATTCTAGGGTCGCCAAGGTCTAAGAACGATAATGATTCCATTTTTGTTGTTGTTGACCATTTTTCTAAAATGGCTCATTTCATTCCATGTGCGAAAACTCATGATGCCATTCGTATTGCTCATTTATTCTTCTAACATATTGTGCGTCTGTATGGCATGCCTAGGACCATTGTGAGTGATCGAGATACCAAATTTTTGAGTCATTTTTGGCGCACATTGTGGTCCCAACTCGGCACTAAACTTCTATTCTCCATTACTTGTCATCCTCAAACGAATGGGCAAACAGAAGTGGTGAATAGGAACTTAGGGTCATTGCTATGAGTCATGATTGACACACACGGTACTAGATGGGAAGATAGCATTGCTTTCATTGAATTAGCATATAACCATGCATATCATTCTACCATTGGGTTTTCTCCATTCGAGGTGGTATACGTGTTTCAACCCCTAACCCCTCTTGATCTCTTACCCTTGCCATTGAGTGTGCTTAAGTGTGTAGATGGCGAAACCAAGGCGGAAGAGGTCAAGAAGTTTCATAAGCAAGTGTAGGAGAACATCGAAGCAGTGAATGAAAGAGTGTCCAACAAGCGAAACAAGGGTAAGACGCCTACATCTTTTGAGCCGGGATAATGGATTTGGTTGCATTAACGCAAGGATAGGTTTCCTCAACAACGGCAAGGAAAATTGAGTCCCCGAGACGACAGACCTTTTGAGATCCTTCACCGGATCAATGACAACGCTTATATCCTTGACTTACTGGGTGAGTATGGATCCATAAGCAACTCGTTTCATATTAATGATTTAACTCTTTACAATGCAGATAACAAGGGGCTTGAAGTAATGGATTCGAGGATGAATCCTTTCAAATAAGAAGGAGATGATGCGATCACGCCTACCGTAAAGCTTGAAGAGCAAGATATTGCGCCAGGAGGACCGATAACACGTAGCAAGGCCAAGAAACTAGCGCTATTGTTGCGAATCCTACCGCACCGCATGTGCAAGGTATACGACGACCACCTATCGAATTGAGGATACGAGCGCGAGGAGAGGATGAACACGCAGGCGATGATCAGAATATGGATTTGTGGAGCTCGCTTGGATAGATGGCATTGAACAAAGATTCGAGGGCAAATCTTTCCAAAGAAGAAGGGAATGATACGGCCCAGAGTTTTGCGTAAAGAAGGAAATTTCAAGACTTCTATCTTTCAATTACTTCTTTTATTATTAATTAAAATAGTTGGATTTATTTTATAATTAGTTTAAGTAATTACTTAATTAGGAGTTTAATTAGAAGTATGATTTCTAAGGTAAGGATTTAGGGTTTTCCTATTTAAAGGAACCATCTTCTTCATTGTTACATAACGTTATTTTCAATCAATTAAAAACAGAGAGTATTTTCTCAATTGTTCACGTATGAACCTTGTTGCTTCTTAAGTCTGAACGCTTAAGTCGATTTGCAAGTAAAAGACCGAGAGTTCAAACCCCATTGTTTCATTTCACCTAGGTTGGTATTCACAAGTTGAATACAGGGTTAGGGATCCGAGTCAAGAACCTCGATTGTTTAGCTTAGGTTGCTAGGAGGGTTAAGCACTCAAGAGAGTTAATTATTCCGCATTTCGAAAATCCAATCCTTCGAACTAAATCAGAAAGTACTCGTTACACATCCTACACAACTAGGATAGTATCAGCTATGGATTGAGGCAGAGATGAAGACAAAAATTCCCCATTCCGATAGGCGAACCTTAATGGCAATCGAACATCATAGATGAACCTAAGAACCGGATGCGCATATTACCGAGAGCAATCAGCTATCGGAAGCTTTCGGGAGAGCTATCAGGAACGCACATATTACCGGGAGCAGTCAACTACCGGAAGACTTCAAGAGAGTTACCGGAAGCAATCAACTACCAGAAATCTTCGGGAGAGTTATCGAGAACACGCATATTACCGGAAGCCTTCGGGAGAGTTATCAGGAACGCGCATATTATTGGGAACAATCAACTACCGGAAACCTTCCAGGGAGATATCGGGACGCGCACCTTACCGGGAGCGACTAACTACCAGAAGCCTTCGGAAGAGTCACCGGGAACGCGCATCTTACCGAGAACAACTAACTACCAGAAACCTCTAGCGGATCAAACCGTCCGGGAAGCTATTGGGTACCGATAGCCAACCACACCTCTAACGGGTCTATTTTTACTTACTAGTATAAATATCTAGCTTTCTTCTCATTTTAGTCAGTTTTTGTCTAAGTGTTTATTGCTAGAGTTGAGAATACTCCTCCCTCTAAACACCATAAACTCACCTTGTGAGAATCAAGTCTAGGAGACTCCTTGATTCCTTGCAAGTAAAATACCCTTTGTCTCCAAGCTTTGGTTTGTGGTTTTTGTTGATATCGATACGAACTTTGAGATATTTGTGTATCGATTGAATATCCTGGATTTCCGTTAGTGGATAATTAATTACAAGTTGGATTTGATTGTTTATTATTCATTGTTCATTTCAGATTGAATTTCTAACTGCAAATCTATCGTTATTGTTCCCATTTTCTGTTCTTCGTTATTCTCTCTTTCCACTGGAACCTCCATCTCTTTCCTTCTGCGATTCTCCTTATTTTTGTTTGCAATCGAGTGAGTTTTGTCGGTAACCCGAGCTAGATCCAAACCGCAAGACTCGTACGTTCCAGTTCATTAAAAAGAGCTCGGATCGCATCATAGAAACATCTCCAGCAACTACATACTAGCTGCGAGGCCATGAAACCACCAAATGTAGAGATCAACCAAGCCAAGCTACAGGCCTTCCTCTTCTCCCTTGCTGGCGATGCCAAGGAATGGTTCTACGAACTACCTCCTAGATCCATCACATCATGGGAAGACATGTCCAAGGCTTTCACCGCCAAATACTACCCTATTGCTATGACGGGAACTACTCGCAAGCAATTGTCTCTATCATCCAGAAAGACGACAAAAACCTGCTCCAGTATTATGAACGTTTCAAGAAGATGCAGACCCTTTGCCCATCTCACAACCTCCCTGACCATTAGGGGTGTACACGGGCCGGTTCGGTCCGGTTTTGGGCCTAGAACCGGACCGAACCGGAAATTTCCAGTTATGGTTGGGTTAGAACCGGACCAAATCGGAAATTTTCGATCCGGTTCTGTTCGGTTCCAATTTTTTTGGTTCGGTCCGAGTTGGTTTCGGTTCAAAACCGGGTTCTGTTCATTTTTCTCAAAACGACGCCGTTTTGGTATTTTCTCAAAACGACGTCATTTTGGTATTAAACACGCAGTTTTGATTTTTTTAAAATAATGCTTTGATTTATCAATTTATAAATAGTAACCTAATATTATAAAGATATTTTAGTATGATAAATCTTTAAATTTTATGATACAAAACATATAAAAAATAAAAGTGACTAAATATTACTCCCTCTGTTTACTTTTAAATGACTTTCTGGAATAGTAGAAAAGCGTAAGCCGTTGATTTACGGACTTATTCTATTCCTCATTGTTTCATTTTTTTCCTTCTAATTTCCACTCAAATTACCACACCATCATCAAATTGGGTTGATTCAACAAAAAAAAAATCATTTGCACAAAATATATGCTTCGAAAAAGATAAAATGACAAGTACTCCAAACAGTAGAAAAACGTAAGAAAGTGACAATTAAAAGTAAATGGAGGGAGTAATAAATAATGAGTATTAATATATTTAAATGTAATGAATATATTTAACAATATCTAGTCAAGAAGTATCGTGCTTCATATTGAGCCTAACATATACACATGAAGAATTTTCAAGTATAATCATGCTTCATATGAAGATAAGATTAGATCACTTACATTTAAAGCTTCAAAAATATCCTTGAACAATACAATAGTTAATTAGTTATACTCATGTATTGCGTAACATATTAATACAATTTAAATTTAAACCCCAAACCTCTAAACAATTAACTCAAGTAAATAATGACATTGAAATATAGATACCATAAATCTAAATCATAAAAAAATGATAAATTTTAATTAAGTTTAGAAAAAAAGAAGAAGATGTGGAGTTAAGTTTAGAAAACATCCGTAGTAAAATTTTATATTTAAAATAACAAATAAAAGAAAAAAATGAGGACTTTTAGACTTTTAATTAAGTTTAAAAGTTTAAAAGAGACAATATTTTTTACTCATAATAATTCTTATATAACTTCCTTAATAATTTTTTCTATTTAAAATAAAAAAATAAAAGGAAAAAAGCGAGGACTTTTAATTAAGTTTAAAATAAAAAAATGATGAATTTTAATTAAGTTTAGAAGAAAAAAAGAAAGATGTGGAGTTAAGTTTAGAAAACATCTGCAGTAAAATTTATATTTAAAATAACAAATAAAAGAAAAAAAAGAGAAATTTTAATTAAGTTTAGAAGGAAAAAAGTAAAAACAAAGATAAGAAGTTAAGTTTAGAAAGAAAAACGAAAGAAAAAAATGAAATGTAAGCTTGAGGATTTGAACCTCTCTCCTTTAAGCCTGGTTATCAGAACCGGACTGGTCCGGCCGGTTCAACCGGGCATTTTCACCTTTCCAGTCTGATTCAGATTGCGGACAGGATTTGCCTCTGACTAGGGTCGGACCAGCCGAACCGGCCGGTTTTCTACCAAACTAGCCGGTTTGATGACTTGTCAAAACGACGTCGTTTTGACACGGCCCATGGGCCCAAACGACGCTGTTTTGACACGAGCCTTGAGCCCATAAGAGGCAAGAAAACGACGCCGTTTTGACACCTGCCCAAAATGGTGTCGTTTTCCTTCTTCACTTAAGTTCCCTGTTCTCTTTCGCGAATTTCTTTTCCCTGTGTTTTAATTTGCATAGTTTCTTTCTTTCACAGTAGCAGCAACCAAAAACCAAAAACCCAAACCCTAGTTCTTGACAGGCTGCTTGCGGCGAGCGGCGAGCGGCGACAGGCGGCGAGCGACTACAGGCGACGGCGACAGACAGGTTCTATTTCACATTTTTCCTTGTTTTTTATTATTTTCGTAAATATATGAAATAAAGTAATTATATGATTTATAATTAATTAAATGCTCATTCTGAATTCCTTCCTAATTCAATATTATATATCGTTGTTGGTGCCGAATAAGAGTAATTTTTTTAATGGAATTTATAATGCTCATTCTGATTTATAATGGAATTTCACTATTGTTGTTGGTGCCGAAATCTTCCTAATTCAATATTATATATTGTTGTTGGTGCCCATTCTGAATATTGTTGTTGGTGCCTAATTATATTGTTGGTGTCGAATAAGAGTATTAATTAATTAAGTTTGAAGACTGTTGTTAGTTAGTTATTTTTAATTTTTTAGGGTTATTGATAACAGTTAAGAACACATACATTGGTTGTGAATTGTGATTGAAACAGTGGATATCGAGATGCATTGATTTAATTATTGTTGTTGGTTTAAACTTTAAACCAATTCCTGTTCAATTCAAGGTTGATCATGCGTAATATATGTATAGTCTTAATTTTTGTTTTGCTTGGGACTTTCTGATCTGGGCAACATTAGTAGCAATTAAATTCTCAATGTAACAATTATTAACTTATACTTCACAATTTTTCAGGTTTCATTTTATATGGCTTCAATGCAATCATCCGGGACCGGGTCTAATTCTGATTCAACGTCTACTCCTTCAAGTGCCTCTGTACCTGTAAGAGGAAAAACAGATATTGCATGGAATTTCTGTGTAGAAGTTGCTGATTTTGTGGGAAGTAAGAGGAAAAAACTTATTTGCAATTTTTGCAATAAGGTGTTTAGTGGTAGGGGTATCTTCCGTTTCAAACAACATTTAGCCGGCATTAGGGGTGATGCAGTGTCTTGTAAGGAAGCTCCTAAAGAAGTTAGAGTACAAATAAAGACAACTTTGGATGATTTTGCTTCAAAGAAAATGAGAGATCAAGAATTACTTGCAGAATGAAATCCCTTTCTTACTCAACAAATAAATGTTCAAGTTCCTTCTAGACCATTGGGTAGTGATGGTGGTGTACAAGTGCCTACTAGACCATCGGGTAGTGGTAGTGGTGTACAAGTTCAGAGAGGAAGAAAACATAATAGAACAATCGGAGCTTATTTTGTCTCAAGAACAGAACCTGGAGATCAACCAACAATCATAAGTGCGATGCAAAGTCAGGAGACTAAAGAAAAATATGATTTAGGAGTTTCAAAATGGATGATTGATGCATCCATTCCTTTTAATGCTGTCAATTCTAATCTATTTTCAGCACATGGTTGATGCAATTGCTGGGTATGGTCCTGGTTATAAAGCTCCACATTTTCATAGCCTTCGCGGTTTCTTATTGAAGAGAAATATTGAGGAGGTGCGAAATTATCTTGACGGCTTTCGCGCGTCATGGAGAGAAACTAGATGCACCATAATGGCTGATGGGTGAACAGATCAATCTAGAAGGTACTTCCTGGTTTATTCTCCCAAAGGTACTATTTTTCTAAAATCTGTAGATGCCTCTGATGCTTCCAAAACTACTGATATGTTGCATGGTTTGTTTAGAGAAATTGTGCTATTTGCTGGGCCTGAAAATGTTGTGCACTTTGTCACAGACAATGCTGCAAATTATGTCGCAACGGGAAGAAAATTAGAAGATGAATTTAGGATATTATTTTGGTCTCCATGTGCTGCCCATTGCATTAATTTAATGCCGCAAGATATTGAAAAGTTAGATGAAGTTGGTGATATTGTAGCTCATGCTTCTAGGATAACTAAATATGTCTACAATCATTATTTTCCCTTGCATTTTATGCGACAATTCACTGGAGGAAGGGAGATATTGCGTCCTGCACCTACTTGATTTGCCACTAATTTTATTGCTTTGCAAAGTATATTAAGTCAAAAGGATGCTTTGAGAGCCATGACTACATCTAGAGAGTGGGTTACTTCCTCTTATGCTAAGGAAATCAAGGGGAAAAAGTTTGAGAATGATGTCTTGGATCCTTATTTTTGGAAGGAATGTGTTGTAATTGTTAAGCTCACTGAACCTCTAGTTCGTATTTTGCGTCTTGTTGATGGTGATGATAAACCAGCAATGCCATACATATATGAGGCTATTCATACGGCTAGAGATGAGATGTTGAGAAGATTTCAGAAAAGGAAAAAGAGGGTTGATTCTTATATTAAGATTGTTGATGATCGATGGGACCGGCAATTGTATAAAAACCTTCATGCTCCTGGGTTTTGGCTTAATCTTAAAATCCAGTACAAACCTAGTGAGACAGACAAGCTTAGACGCACTATTTCTGGGTTCTTTGACGTCATAGAGAGGTATGCTTATGGAAACAACAATTTGAGAAGTAAGTTGACAAGTGAGGTGAAGTTATTCCGAGGTGCAGAGAGGAACTTTGGTCATCCTAGTGCAGTAGATAATCGTTTTGTGATGCCTCTAGGTATTTTTTTAAAAATGTATTTATATATATTTTTCATTAAATTTTTTTAGGTTTACAAAAAATATAGAAAACTAATATTTTTATGTGTAGATGAATGATGGATGAACTATGGGAGTGATGCACCAGAGTTGCAAAAGCTAGCTATCCGAGTTTTAAGCCAAACATGCAGTGCTTCTGGTTGTGAGCGAAATTGGAGCATATTTGAGCATGTTCATTCAAAGAAAAGAAATAGATTGGAGCATCAAAGACTTAATGATTTGGTATATGTTCATTACAATTTAAGGCTACAATAAAAGTATGTTTCTATACTTTTTACTTTTTAATTTTATTTATTAACAAACAATTTATAATTTTGAATTTTGACTCTAGTTGCGTTTGGACTAAATTGTTTGGCTAATATTTTAGTTAATTAATCTAGGAGTTTAAAGGGTAGGAATTATGACCCTATAAACTTTGAGGACTTTCGAGATAATGATAGTTGGATATTAGAGGATGAACCACCAAGTCTAACAAGTGTTGAATTAGAGACTTTTCGAAATGAGATGGAAGCATGTAATATTCAAGAAGATGTCCCTAATGATGGTAAGTTGGTAACTACCTATTTATTTTAAAAGTTGTTGATATGAAACTATTGTTGTTAATTTATTGATTCTTTGTTTTTTGTTTTATTTGATAATACTAGAGTTGAACCTTCAAAATGCGCTTGATGATGACAATGATGCAGATGAAGGAAATGAAAGTGAATTTTTTGTTCAAGACATTTTTGAAAATACTAGTGGCTCGACCTCTCAACCTGTTACCAATCCATGGAATTAATAATGTTGTAATTTGAATATTTAGGTGTTTGAACTTTGACAATGATTTCATTTGAATGTTGGATTGTTTCTTTATTTTGTAATTTGGATAATTAAGTGTGTTTGAATGTTGGATTGTTCCTTTATTCTGTAATTTGAATATTTAAGTGTGTCATTTGAATGTTAGATAGTTTCTTTATTTTCAACTTTTGATTTTGATATACTTGATATACTTTATTAGTTTATTTTGATATATTATAAAATGCTACAGTAAAAAAACCAGCCGGTTCAATCCGGTTTAATCCAGTTTTATCGTCTAAGATTGACCGATTTAATGTGTGAATGGTTCCGGACGGACCAACATCTACAATCCGGTCGAACCCGGTTCAACCCGGTTGAACCACCAAATTTTCATTTCCGGTTCGCAGTCCGGTCCGGTTCTGATAACACTGCCTTAAAGGTAATAGGTAAAATTTTAACCATTGAACCAAATTTGTACTTTGATATTAATGTGCATATATATATATATATATTTATATATATATATATAAAAGAACCGGTTCTCTCGGTTCTACGGTCCGGGTTTGAATTTTTCAGAGTTGGAGAACCGGGACCGGGACAGTACGGTTTGGTCCGGTTCGGTTCACTTTTTTTATAAAAAAAACGGACCGAACTGGCGGTTCCGGTTCGGGCCGATTTTTGTACACCCCTACTGACCATTCCCTCATCCAGTACTTCTACGAAGGGATGAAGCAGCTTGACAAGGCCTTTATTGATGCTGCTAGTCACGATTCACTATATGCTCTTACCCCTATTGCCACCAAGGCCGTTATCGAACTAATGAAAAAATAACGTGCCTTCTGAGAGAGCCTTACCAGCAGCCAATGAGGTACGCGTTGCAGCCATGGAGAACCAACTTACCACCATTACAGGAATGCTCCAGAACATGGTCACAAGACAACAAGTCCAGATTAAGGCTTGCGAGTTTTGTAATTTTGTTGACCATCCTATGGATGTCTGCCCCCACATCCCTAACGATATAATATTTTAGTATGAATCGTATGATAAATTTTTACATTTTATGATACAATCTATATAAAAATTTAAAGTGACTAAATATTAATAAATAAGAAGTATTAATATATTGAAAGGTAATGAATACATTTAACAAATATTTAGTACACATCAACAAGTATCAAGTAAGTATAACTATATAAGTTTTAATCGAATACGACTTACGAGCCTAACATATACATATGAATAATTTTCAAATATAATCATGCTTCATAGGATGATAAGATTAGATCACCTACATTTAGAGTTTCAAAATTATCATTGAAGAATACAATAGTTAATTTAGTTATACTCATGTCGTTGTAGTATAGTGGTAAGTATTCCCGTCTGTCACGCGGGTGACCCGGGTTCGATCCCCAGTAACGACGCCAAAATTTGATGGTTGTTGAAACCGTAAAAAATAAAGTACTACAATTCACCAAGCATCAATTAATTAAAACTGTAGCAAGTGGCAAAAGGATCGATCCACAGGGATTTCAGGAAAATAATAATTTCTTTGAAATAACCAAATTTGTAACAGTGGTAAAAACCAATGAATGAGATGTTTGTTGCAATTAATTAATAGAACAAAAAGAAAGAAAAACAGTAAATAAACAAGGATTGATTGAACTCAGTTGGTGACAAATTCCCGGTAAAGGCTCAATCTAGACCATGATTCACGTAGTTGTTCATTGATGCAAATATATTCAAAACTAATTTCATAGAAAGGCTATAGAAATCAGACACACTCTAGACTTCCTGCTCTCCTCCTAATCAAGATTCCTAAGGCGGTACTCCTAATAGGATCCCTAGCCTATCGATAACTTTAAGGCGGTACTCCTAATAAAGTATAATTGAGAGGTTGATTAAACACGGGAAGAGACCTTCCCCAATCTAGAAGATAATTTCTTCTACTCCTATAAATTGGATTTTACTATTTTTCTAATTGACTCGCAAACCAATTAGTTGCCTATAGATTCCTATCAACGATGTAGCATCCAACGTCTTTAAGAAAAGTTGTATTCGTTCAAATCATGATCTAAGGTGATCAAGCTTAAACCAAAAATGAACAATTTGACGTTTAAATAAAAAGAGTAAAAATATAAAAGTGGAATTTATAAAGCTCAATTTGATCTCACAACAAGTTAAATCATGGTCCTGGAGTCTTTACCAAGAATGAAGGAATTTGGCTAGAACACAACATAATTAAATTCTATAAAGAAAAATAATCATGCAGTGAAAAAGATGAATACATAAATTGCAGAAAAATATGCAGAGAAACGGAGGAAGAAGATGAAGTGTAAAACCAACCATGTTCTCCTCTCCCTCCTGTCCTCTTTTATCTAGATAATTCCAACTGTTTTTATCTAATAGAAATCTAAATAAAATTCTAATTTAAATTGTAATTATCCTCTAGAGTTTTTCAAAACTCAAAACACTATTGGTTGAGTGTCCTTCTAGAAACAAAAGTGCAAAAACACGTCCTTCCTTGTCAGGCCCAAGCCCACTGCTCTTTGTCCTAGTCTCGTTGACTTTTTGGCCCTCAGAAGCAGATCTGACTGACTCTTCCCTAGGCTTGGGAAAGAGTCTAGCAAATATTTCAGCCTTCCACCAACTTCATGCTCTAGATGGAGTTTTTCAGTTCCTTTTCAATGATTTGGTTCTACAACTTACTTTCTGCAAAAAGGAATAAAAAACACCCATAATCAGCAGAATCATCATCCAAAATGGCAAGAAAGGATGATGAATAATTAAACATTTTGGCACTTAATCATACATTAATACAATTTAAATTAAAATATTAAATCTCTAAACAGTTAACTCGAGTAAATAATGATATTGAAATATAGACCCTAAATCTAAAGCATAAATGTCCATTGCGCAAATTTATCCTTTTAGTTGTCGTTTAAATTGACATGATTCTTTCTAACAACAATATAATTCTTTTTTTATTAAGTAAGTATTGAACAATAAATATATATCCACGATATACCTTAATAACTACGTATTAAAGTAATAATTAATGGTAATATTACTAGTATGTGCCATATTACTAATAATTAATTATTTTAGTTTATACATATAGACCCTTAATTTTTTTTTTCGAAATATAAAAAACAAACAGTAGTAGGGCAAGCACAAATCTTTTTCTTCTCTCTTCTTTTTCTGTTTTGATGCAGCAATCCTTCGATTCACCATTTCACCACTTTCAGCAGCTAGGCCTCGTCACATCTCCTATGAAACTTCATCTCCACCACACTTTGGGCCTGCTTGGCGTTCCGGTTCTGGTTGGAAACGTGCTATGAGGAAAAGTTCTGTGTGAAAAGGACTTCTGGAGAAAGCAGTATTCTGTTTGGTAAATATTTTTTAAAAGTGCTGTGAGCTACCAGAAGTTGTTTTTGGTGTTTGGTAAAACTATAGAAATGAAAGCGTTGGAGTATAAAACTCATTTCTAAAAAAATAATAAAAATAGGAAAAATAGATATAGAATTACTTATCTTGAGATAGAGATTATATTGTGGTAGTTTTTAATTTATTTTGTTCATTATATAGAATAAGAAAATTGAATTTATTTGGAAAAAAAAGAAGAAGATGAGAGAGAGCAAATCAGCTTTGCCCAAATGCTGGTTTTGGTGCTGGAGCAATTTGCTCTAGTCACAAAACCAAGGTATTCCTTAGTTTGGAAACCCATCTTTCCAAAAAGCTGGGTTTAGAAGGTGTTTAACAAACACCTTCTTTGGCTTCTTGGTTGGGGAAACCACCTTCCCCAACCCAAATTGGAATGCCAAAGAGGCACTTAGACTATTCTAAGTTCTATCTTTAGACCCCGCAGCAACCATCGATGGGTACTACCCACCAGCTAAGGAAGTCTTTTACTTAAATTTAAAAGAAAAAAAGGAAAAAAGGATTGTAATTTTCTATTTCTTACTACGAAGAAAATATTTGATCCTCATAATAATTATAATATAATT
Organism: Viola odorata; assembly: GCA_963691705.1. Classification (NCBI taxonomy): domain Eukaryota; kingdom Viridiplantae; phylum Streptophyta; class Magnoliopsida; order Malpighiales; family Violaceae; genus Viola; species Viola odorata. The sequence goes on along the minus strand of OY829541.1, from coordinate 46,095,597 downwards.
TTCTTAATAAAATTTTCTATTTAAAATAACAAATAAAGGAAAAAAATGAAAACTTTTAATTATATTTAAAAGGAAAAAATTTCTATTTCTTAGTTCTTACTACAGAGAAGATATTTTTTCCTCAATCCTCATAATAATTCTTATATAACTTCCTTAATAAATTTTTTTATTTAAAATAACAAAAAAATGGGGACTTTTAATTAAATTTAAAAGAAAAAAGATGACTTTTAGTTAAGTTTAAAAGGAAAAAGAAAGAAGAAAAAAAGAGGTGAATTTTGAATTTTTTACTATGAAAAAAATTCCACATAATTTTTACATAATTTATTTCTTAATAAAATTTTATATAAACTCTTTTAATTAAGTTTAAATAAAAAAATAGAAAAAAGGAGGTCTTTTACTCAAAATTAAAAGAAAACAAAAAAAGGATAAAATTTTTCTATTTCTTACTACGAAGAAAATATTTTTTCCTCATAATAATTCTTATAGAATTTCTTTAATAAAATTTTCTATTTAAAATGACAAATAAAGGAAAAAATGAGGACTTTTAATTAAGTTTAAAATAAAAAAAAGAAAAAAATTGATTAAAATCTTCTATTTCTTAGTTCTTACTACGGAGAAAATATGTTTTTCTCAGTCCACATAATAAATCTTATATAACTTCCTTAACAAAATTTTCTATTTAAAATAACAAATAAAAGAAAAAAAATTAGGACTTTTAATTAAGTTTTAAAGAAAAAAAGAGATGACTTTTAGTTAAGTTTAAAAGGAAAAAAAGATGAATTTTAGTTAACTTTAAAAGGAAAAAAGAAAAGAAAAGAAGAGGTGGGAACCAAGGGGTTCTCTGATTAAAATTTACAATTTTTAATACCGTAACAAAAAATTTCTATTTAAAATTTTAAATAAACTCTTTTAATTAAGTTTAAAAGAAAAAGAAAAGAAAAGAAAACTTAAAATTTTCTATTTCTTATTACGGAGAAAATATATTTTTCCTCATAATAATTCTTATATAATTTCATTTTCTATTTAAAATAACAAATAATTAAAGAAAAAATGAGGACTTTTCATTAAGGTTAAAAGAAAAATAAGAAAAAAATTGTGATTAAAATTTTCTATTTCTTAATTCTTACTACGGGGAAAATATTCTTTCCTCAATACTCATGATAATTCTTATATAACTTCCTTAATAAAATTTCGCAGACCGACATGGTGGTTCAACCATCGAACCTAAAGATATTTTCGGTTAGATTCAGCTTGGCTGATCAATTATGTATCCTGATCGGTCAAAATCGGTCGACCCGGTCGGTTCTTACACAACTGGTGAACCAGTCGTGTCACTATCTAACCGGCTGGGTCAATAATACTATAAAAATGACGTCATTGAGGAAAATAAAATTTTTCTGTGTGGTTCAGTCCATATTGAATCTTCTTCCCTTCTTGGCAAACCGAAAAATGCCACATCCGTTAGTATGAAAATCTACCGGTTCAATTCGATTCGGTTATCTAAGATTGAACGGTTCGATGTGTAAATGGTTCAAACGATCCAATGGGTCAATCCGGTTGAACCAGATCAAACCAATGACCCATTCATTTCTCTCTTCAACTTTCTCATTACCCCAAATTAACATTCAATTTTTTATACTTATTTTGTGTTTATTGTTTGGTTTTTACATAATTTTTATTCCATCGTAAATAAAAATATTGGTTCTTATAAAATATATTTTAGTTCCTCGAGTGTGAAATTAAATTCTTATTATTAAACTTTTGCATAATTTTAATTATTTTAATATAATTGATTAGTTTCACATGATCCTTTTACTACAAACTAAAGTTTTTTTCCTATAAAAAACAATGTTCTCAAGAAATATATTTAAGTTATTTAAGTATACAATTAATTTCTTATTATTTAAATAAACTGCAAATTATTTTAGTTATTTAGTTTTCATTTCTTGGTTTTTACATATTTCTATTTCATCATATATGACTTTATGTTCCATTTGAATTTATTAATTAAACTAATTAATTAGATGAATTTGTTAATTGAGGTTGGTGGTATAAAAATTATTTAGTGATATTTTGAAATTAAAGTTCTTTCTTTTTTATTTTGAAAATAAAAGAGGTTTTTATGAAATATATTTTGATAAAAAATATTAAGGTTTTATTTGCATGTTTTAATACTAAAGACACCAAAATGACTAAAAAAATCATTTTTGTGAATTGAATAAAAGACTTTATCTGTTATGATAAGAAGATCTTTTTATTATTAAAATTAATAAAATCCTATATTTTTGTTTAAAAAAGAAGAAGACGGGAAAAGACACTCTCGACTTCATGAAGGACTTGACGCCGTTTGTAACCCTAGTTTCGCCGTTTTTTCTTTGAAATATTAGGGCGGTATAATAATAAACAAAATAAAATGAATGAGCCGCGAAGTGCATGAAATTGGCGCGAAAGTTAATCAATAATTAATTACAGAACTCAAAACAATTACGAACAAAATAAATAAATAATAAATATACACGTTATCCTGGCTTGACTGTAGTGTTCTTCTCTGCTAATTCGCCTCTGTGTCTTCGTTCCTTCTGCTAATTACAGCACCAACGGGTCGTCAAGCTTCAGCTGTAAGTCCCGATTTACGCTTCTGACACTGGCATCGCCGGCTCGTTACTTCCTTTCTCTTTTTCTTTTTCTTCTTTTTCTTCAATACATAGTTCAAATCAAATGTTGCTTTGTATTCGTATGATTGAATCTTGTGCGGATTGGTTTTGGTTAGATACCACTAACACCACTCGCGTGCCGTCAGATCTGATCTTCAGCAGAAATGGAAGGGTTGTCAGTGATCTGCGCTGGCCTTGGCCTCCCCGAAGAGGACGAGGGAGGCAACCGGATCGGCTACTCCAAGGACCGCTACTGTCTTGGTATTGTTCCCCTCACATAGCCGTATCTTAGGGTTTATATAGTTAGGTTTTATAACTTACTGGTTGAAATGAAATGCGCAGAAAACCTAAAGGATTTGCTTAGGTTTTTGAGGCGCGATGATCCACAAACGCGAGAAGTTTTCAAGCAAGTGTGCAGGTGGAACACCGTATCCAAGGACTTGATCCCAATTATTCAATACTGCCAGGACGATCGTAATTTGGTCTTAAATGCTGGTTAGTAGTTTTTTGATTGGTGGTTTTGGTTAGTTAGTTATTATGCTTTGATGCAACATTATTTATGTAGATGAACAACATTCTCTCATTTCAGTGAAGGTTCTGGTGTTTCTTACATTGCCAATTGAGCCTTCGTCTCATGACATCCCACAGCAGATGGAGTATATTTGGGGTTTGAAGTCGGCAATCTCAGCTAGTGACACAGTTGCTGTTATCGTTTCACTCCTCGAAACCCCACTTGAACATTTAGAAAGGTAATCAATATTCATTTAACATGCTTCTATTCGTTCTTCCATCATTTTCGTTTACATGATTCATGTTCTTGCAGTGAGTCATTCAATGAGGATGACTGGAAATTGGTCCAACTCCTACTCACATTGTTTCGCAACATTCTGGCCATTTATGATTTTTCCATGCTGCAGAAGTCTGGGAGATCAGCTTCTCAGTTCTTGTCACTAAGAGATAAATTTTTGGAACTTCTATTCCACGAGAATGTAATGGATCTCATTATACTTATAACTCAGCATGTAGATGGCCCTCATGCCTATTTTCGTCATGACAGCTCACTTCTATTAGAAATCTTCCATTACATTTTCATCGGTCAAGATCCTGAACTCATCGCCAAAGTACATCTCAAGGATTCCCAGGTTGATACGCTTTCATTTCTTACATCATCCTTCAATCTTATTACTTGCAGCTTGAGAAGTCTTGAGCCTTTTGCATTCATTTTTTCCCCTTAATCATGAATTAGTGCAATTACTTGCACGCACTTCAAAATCCCTGTGGTTTGTTTCGAATTTCTTGTCCTCCTTTCTTTTAAAGAGAATGGGAATTTGCTATGGCTGAGAAGTATAATTCGGCAGGTTGAGGAAGGAAATTTGGCTTCACTTGATAGTCTCAAGTCTATTATGATGGAGGAAGAAGAGAAAAGAAGGCTTTCCAGACATCAGAAAATAGCACGCCATTCACAATTTTCTGGAACATTTACGCGGCTTGGCTTGGTATGTATGTTGACTGCTAGGCAATGCTTGTGAGGATTTTTGTAATGCTTTTTTTCTAAATTTTGTTTTCATTCATACAGGATGGATCCAAGGCAGTTTACAATGGTAATCCAAATTCTGCTTCTCGTAATTTTCTGCGTAAAACAAACAAACCTCAAAGGGGTCCAATAAAGAAGATTGTGTGGGACCATGGGACATTACCTTCAACGAAAAATAATATTTTGCAGTTGCTGCATGATTTTCTGAACCAATTCATGTCAGGAGGATACAATGGTATGTCCTTTAGGACCTGATAAGTTTCATCCTTTTTTATTTTTTTCTTGCTCTGTTTATCTTTTCCTCCCTTGATTCTAATGCTAATTCATGGGAAAAATTATTCAGTTTTGATGCAGATGATTCGTGAAAATATTGAGAAGGAGCACCATTCAGTTCAAAACACTGATGTTGTTTTCTTCAAAGTTGCTCAGTTTGTTACTTCTTTTCAATATCACAAGATTTTGATTTCCAAGGTAAGGCTGTCTGTGGTTAACCAATAAAATAATTTTTGTTGTTTGATTTTATACTTGTGTTGCCTTCCCATTTTCAAGCAGATGATCTTGGTATTCATCTGAATTTTTTGAAAGTTGAACATACAAGGTTTTGGATGAACTTTACTTTATTGTTCATCATGTATATGGTAAAAACTACCTTTCAAAAGCCAGTATCAATGCGTGAAAACCATGGATCTTCCATTGTGACAAACTTTACCTCCGGAGTCTAGAAATAAAAATCAAGTTTGATGCTTAATGGTTCATAAACCATGGGTTATGATTCCGTCCATTCTTGTGCACAGTGTTCTTAGTGCACTTCTTTCAGCATTGTGAAAGTAATATGGTGCCACATTTTGTCAGCACCACGTAACCTTTTTTTGGAGAATGAAACTTACCATAATTTTTTGCCTTTTTCGTCCAGGTTTGCCAATACCAATGTTGTTATAACAAAACCTAAAAAAAATAGAATATTGAGCTCATTCCACTTGACTGCAGTTAGGGGGATTCTAAATAATTTCAGTAACCATGTTATATCTATAGTTGAGTAGGATGGACGGGTGGAATTTCTAAAATGTGAAAATTCTTTTCAGTGCTCCTATACTTTTTAAGGTGCTTTTGCACATACATTGCTGTTTAAAGTGGTGATAGTGCTATCTATGAGCAGGTTGGTACTTTTTAAGGATTTTGCTGGTATAATTTGTCTTGGAGATTTTTGATCTGCGCCAGACTGCCATATCTTTAGTTTAATCAATTTAGTTTTCTTGAATGCTACCTTTTCATATTTCTTGCACAATGTTTGGATTGAAAAGTCAGTATTCTCATAAGATGTTACATTCCAACTGTTGATGGATGTTCACTTTTTTCAATTAGGTGAAGAAAGGGAAGGAGACCTCTGAGGTCTTAGCAAAGGACCCTGCTGATAACACATTATTCAAAGGTAGCTTATGTGGACCCATTGCAGAATCAATGAATGAATCGATGTTTCTATTGGTCATTTCAAGATGGCGTAATGCTTTTGATGGCTTGAAAGAAACAAATAATTACAAGTTTCTGTCTGCAGCAGGTTCTCTTATGAAAGTGATGGTATGTTGTGCCTATTCTCCTGATTCTCACACTCCTGTACCCTTAAATGTTTGGTTGATGCCACTAAGCTGATGCATCTGATTCATCAAATATTATCTGCCGTAGTTACTATTGGTTCCCTATGTTTCGATGAAAGGAAGCTATCGACAGATCTGATCTCCTGCACTTGGGAAAAAAGCCTTCCACCAACTTATTGACAGTGATTTTTGGACCCTTATTTTATGGTTTCAAGGAGACTTGACATAATAGGATACCAATTCGTGTATGAATTTGGGCTTTGCGGAATATGTTTTATTGCTTAAATTAATGCATCCGGGGGAAGGGATTTACCTAAACATTATCAACCATAAAGCCGCATAGTAGTTCTAGTTAAGTTGATTACAGGCCCGCCTAACAACCACTATTTGTTTGAACTTTAAAGCAATTAACTCCTATCTATTTTTCCATGGGATTAGTTATAGATGGAAAGCTGGAAATTCTTAAAAGAATGAATTCATTTCTTCAAAATAGTTGTTCATGGTCCAACATTAAGCAGTCTTTTGTTTTGGGCTTTGTTTGTATTGGTCCCAAAATTCAGGGGGCTGAGTATTAATTGCTCCTGTTATGTGTTTTTTCACGCAGATCCGCATGTTAGATTTAGTGCTTACATCATTGCCAGAAGATTCTAAGGAGCCTCAAACAGCTCGCATCCTGCTTTACAAGTTATTCTATGATCAGACTGATCAAGGGATGACACAATTCCTCTTAAGCCTGATCAAATCATTTGACACTCACAAGCAAACCAAAAGGTTCTTCATCTTGTTCTGAGGATCTTATTTATTTATAATCTGTCTTTCAAATCTTTTAGCACATAATTATTCCAAGATTCCAGAACATTTCAGAGAAGATACAGGAACCTTCCTGACTATGATGAATAAGAGATTCAGTGTGTTTTCAATGTATTACTAATGGAACTCTCTTTAGAGGCCAATTGGATTTCAGTTTTGAATGCTGTCCTTGAGCGTTTTCTGGTGATGACCTGGCAAGCGTAGCTTATGTATATACAGCTGTTTTTTTTGAGTTTTCTTTCACTTTTGTTGTTTTGCATGAGTTACTGCACCCTGCCTGTCTGCACTTCTATGTTGTTTTGTCCCTTTAGTATCAGATTCTTTCTCATTCTTCAACTTTCCTATGTATCAGAGTCCTTTTTTCATTGATTATCATTATGTTGCTTTTCTTTCTAATCAAACCTTTTCAGTATATTTTAAGTCCAAAATATCTCATTGCCTGTTTCTGCACAGTGTAACATTGTCATGTTAGCATTCCTTTAATTGTATGACTATGTACTGTAGCTACACAGATGCTGAAATATGGTTCTTCTAAAATGTTCCATTTTTGTTCTTGGCAGTGATCTTGCAGATTTGGTTGAAATGATCTATGTGATCTTACGGCTGATGGACAACCTTCAAACACGTGGTACAATGAGGGTAAATTACTTTTGCCTTCACTGTAGTTTTAATGAGAGCTTTTTGTTTGATTAGTTTTATTATCATTTACTTTTCACTTGAATCCACCAATGTGTTTGATGAATTACAAACAGTGCTATATTTGTCAAAGTGTTTTATGTAGACGTGGAACTTGCCTATTTTAGCTTTCTAACACTTGAAGCTGTTAGTAAATTCGTTATGTTAGATGGAAGTGAAGGGGGGGATTAGAATTATGTTATCTTTAACTGGTGAACTCGTATTAGGATATGCTGAATTATTCACTTTATTTTGGAAAACTCCTTTTGTGAATTGTTGTGAAGGTTATGAAAATCATTTGACATTAGGCTAGTAAATTATGGAAAATTTTAGAAGTTTAAAAATGTGCTGTGCTCATGAAAACCGTTACTTAATGAAGTTTCCTTACACCTCAACATTCTTTCTGGTGGGACTGTATAAGAGCAAGTTTATGGTCTTAAGCCTCTGGTGCTATATCATGCTGCCCATAACTCTGTGTATGCATGTTGATGAAGGAACATGGAGGGCTCTACTGCTTTCTTGTTTTGCTGTTTTTCGTTTAATACACCTTTTAAGCATGTTCATGCATCCTCTTACCTGGAATCCTTTTAATTGCCCCTTTGGGGGAAAGAGGAAAGCTATCCTCCTGATATTCAATCATTTATTTATTTTCTCTTTAGTGTTCTTTTGTGGAATCTTCTTGTTTGTATTTTTGTTCTTTATAGCTAGGCTAAAAGTTTCAATATTTTGCATCATATTTACATGCATGTTTAAATGCACTTGTGTTGGAAAAATTCGAACGTTGGGTGAAGGCTTAGCCTCGTACAACCTAAATATCTAAAACTCCATTAACGGGCTAGATGAGTGAGCATGAGACGTATAAAGTAGATGAGTTTAATTTGTCCAGTTAACTGAGTTATCCACCACTGGGTGATTGTTCTGGGAAGATGAACTTTTGAATAGTCTAGTGTATGGACGCTTCCTGAGGCATAAAATACTAAGCTTATTGTTGTGTTCTCCATGCATGTAAGCATCTTACACTCTTTTGTTTCCAATGATGTGGGATTTTCTACACCTGGAATTTAACAATCTTCCCTTCTAGTGTGAAACCTCTCTGATTTCCATCTCCCTCTCCCTAAAAAAGAAGCATCTTCTACAACTAGGGTCAGCTTACTTCTACAAGATGCTAGACCATGGGGTCTATATGTGCTCCCCATGCTACATGTCTTTAAATAGATGCTGGTTCCACCATCACCTGTGTGGAGGCTATCCATGTTTGGCCTTGTGCATATACGTTAAGGATAACTTTCATTTCTAGCAGATGCGGTACTTTTCTGCCTTGCAAGTGGACTTTGAATGGCTTGAGGAAAGCAAAGGAAAAAAATGATCATAAATTCCAGAACTTTGCATTTATTATTTCTTTGTTGCCTATAATACAGAGTTTCATGCTTCTTTGACCAAAGGACTAGCAGCTTCTTGAATGTGTGTTTGTGCACAAGCGTGCATTTGTTTAACACTTTGGATGCTTTTTTTCAAAATGACGTATATTTCATTTCTTTGTTTCTTGTTACAAGTTACTGCTTCTTTCTTCTGTGTCAGAGAAATTTTCTGTTGTGATGAGATGAATAAAAATTGTTGCTTGATGTTTAAGGTTTCCAAGAAATCAAGGAAGATGAGAAAGAAAAAAGTGCCGAGTGAAAAAAAAGAAATTGGGAATGAAGTGTGTGGAGATGAAGTCGTCATTCAAGCTGAGACAGTTCTTTCTAATACTGAACTTTCAACTGATTTTCCAAATACAAGCCAAGCAAATTTGACTTCTGATCATCAACCAAACATCAATGCTGCTGCTAAGATTGACGAGCCTGAGATATTGGTCACAGAGATGGAGGATCTTAGCGAAAAACCACAGATGGATAACAGGAAGATCGATGATAATGATCTTTCTCTCAGCTCTGATGATTCTTCTTCTGATGAGCAGCCTGCTGCAACTTGTGAAGTTGACTTTAAGGTCTCTACTTTTGTGTCAGCTTTTGCAAACCACAGCATCATCCAGAATTTGTGCTGGTTGCTTAGGTTCTACAAGAGTAATCCTATCAACTTAAATCGGTATATCATATGCATGTTACAGAAGATCACTGATGAGCTGGATCTCTCTCCAATGCTATATCAGGTAAGAACTTGAAGTTTCTTCGTGAGACCACTGGACTCCTGTTATGTGATTGTCATTCTCATGCACAGAGTTAATTTGGACAACTATGCAGTTATCCCTCCTTACAATATTCTATGAAATCCTGGATGAGCAAAAGTCATGCCCGGGCAAGGAACATGCAGGTGTTGTTGATTTCTTGACCACTTTGGTTAGAAGAATGCTAAGGAAAATGAAGAATCAACCCCTTCTATTTGTGGAAGTTCTTTTCTGGAAGTCCCGCAAAGAGTGTCATTACATAAATGCAGAATATCTATTGCATGAGCTTGGGCATATGAAGAAAGAAACTGCAACTTGGGGAAATGTTTCTGTAAATGGAGAATTGGGGCCATCTCAGACTAATGGATGGGTTCCTAGAAGCATAGCAGATGCGCTGGGTGAGGATGAAGCAGATGTCGTGATCTCTCATGAACATGGAGATAAAGGGTAAGACATGGCCATTGGCTTTCATTTGCTATTTGCACCTTCCTGATCAGTAATGAAAATAGAAACTTTGAATTGGGTTTTGACTACTCAATTTGACTTAAGCACCTTTAAGGTAATCTTGGCTTTGCTACGGAGTAGTTATCTTATCTATGATGCTTTCTTTATTGGTAAACGACTGTAACATCTTAATTTTCATTGACTGAAATATCTTGTCCAGAAAACTAGAATTTTTTCTGTAAAGAAAAGTTATTGCATCTATTCCAAACAAAAATGTTGAACATGAAAAGAATTCTGACCAGTACAGTATTCTGGCTCAGTATGACATTTCCAAGTTATTATTTCTTGGTGCAACATTCTTGGTCTTTCTGAACTAAATCCTTGTATGTTGCTGGTACAGTGGAGAAGATGACATGGAACTTGAAAATGAAGGAGTGTCTAAAAGAAAAAGAAGGCTGGTTCTCACTGATGAGTTAGAGATGAAAATAAAAGACCTATACAAGAAGTAAGTGTTTTGTGAAGCTGCTAGAGAATTGAGAGCATTTGCTTGCTAGACTTATTGACATGTCTATGGAACACAGAATTGAACATCATTGGTCTTTATGATTATCAATCTTTTGTGTTTGCGTCCTCTGCAAAAGTTGAAATCATTGTTCTTTGAAATATTATTTTTATTTCAGTTTCTAGTCTCCATAATTTTCACTGACAAGTTTTGATAAATCTGGTTCTTGTAGATTCAAAGATGATAAGAATTGTAATCATCTGATTGCAGAATGCCTAGGCCCTGGTGGTCAAGTTTCACCTGCACAAGTTTTCAACAAACTTAAGCAGCTAGGATTGAAGGGTGCATCAAAGAGAAGGAAGCACAATGGTGATGGACCATTTGCTAGTGATTTTAATTTTCGTCAGGAGAAAGGAAGGGTATTGGAAAAAGAAAGTGATCTCCACAGCTCAACGGGTGGAGAAGGAAGCTTGCAAAGCCAGTCCTTGTGAGTACTAACGGACACTCTTATTCTGGAATGTCATAGTTTGTGTAGTTTAAGTAAAGATTTAAGCTTTGCACTCTAAGAGCCCAAGCTTTTGATCTTGGGATAGAAGATTCTTGTGGAAACCCTATCTAATGCATGGTTACAGTGGCAAGGTGCCGTATGATATTCTATTCGTCATTCATTTTGGATATTCTAATGCCTTAATTTTTACAGAAGTACTAGGAAAAGAGTGAGCGCGTTTACCAATGATCAGGAGGAAATGATTAAAGTCTTATTTGAGCAGTAAGTTCTGATCAACTTGACATGGGGGTTGATGCAACGCTGTCAATTATCTAGTCATTTGGTGTCAGCGACTTTCATTAGATATTAAACATATTTCTTTCCCTTCCCTTCATCTATTTATCGATTTACTTTTACTATACTGTAGGTTCAAGTACCATAAAAGATGCAGCCGTATGATTGCCAATGCATTGGCAGCTGATAATTCTATCACAGCTGCCCAAGTGTCACGGAAACTCAAGCAACTGGGCTTGCAAGTACCCAAGAAGCCAGGGTTTGAAGCGGATATGCATCTAAGAGATGAGGAAATTGATGAGTTTGCTTCAGGGAAAGAACAAGATTCTGATGATGAGACTCTGTTATCATTAAAGAATAGGTACTTTACTTTAATTTTAAAATAGGTACTTATTATTTATCCAAAGTATACTTGCCTACTTGGATGCAACTTTATGCACCTGCTGTGGTTGGTTGTAGTTCCTTCCCCACAAAAATTGCGGCAGTATTGCACTTTGACTTAAATTCAAAAACTCACACTGCATATGGTCATTGTGATGTTTAACACTATCTGCTGAGTCTCTCTTTCCAGGTGGGGCCTCATGGCCATGGTACTGTATTATTAAAAATTGATAGTTTGCCCCCAAATGTCAAGCATTGATTTGGCTTTTTTCAGTTGATGAACATGCTTGTTTGGTTACTATCGATTGCAAAACTTGTCTTGTAACGTTATAGAATTATCTTCGAGAACTATCAACTATAGCCCCGAAAGGGTCTTTGGCATTCTTAGTGTGAAGATAGAGTTTATAGACACATTTGAGTGCGGATGGAGAGACTATTTTGATGGTAAACTTTTCTTGCCAAATCGGACATGCTAATATGAGAAAGTGAGGGGGATTACTTTTGAATTGTTTTAGGAGGAAAGGCAAGAAGGATAACCATTCCTGTAGGAAGGGATCACCAAAACGGAATATTCAAGAGGAATTTCCTGGAGATTCTGATGAAGAATGTCTCAGCTCTATCCTCAAGTAAGCTCTCCCCCATCTTTCTCTAGGCATTACTTTCGTACACCTTTTGTTTTCCATTTTATGTTGAGTATCTTCTGTCTTCTTCGCCCTTGGAGTAAAGCAATTTTCTAACAACATGAAGCATTGTGTAGAGATTTTCTGCTTCTATTCATATTGTCCTTTAGTGTGGACTTGCCAAGAATTGTAGATTTGATGGCACTTGAACAAAAAATGGAAACGCAATATATCTGTCAACTGCTAACTGTTTGATTCCTCATTTTGTCGCAGGAAAACCAGAAGGCTCCTTCCAGAAGCTGAAGTCGAGAATCTCACCACGACAGCTCCCACTGAAACCAAAGTCACGGACAACAGTTTTGGCAACGGAGTTCCTACTTGGACGGAAGCTGAATTGGTTGATGAGGATATTCCTGTGGATCATGCAATCCAGGAACAGGCAACCTTAGAAGCTGAATCAGCTGGAAGACTAAGTGGAAGTTTGTCAGAGATTTCCCCTACCGATAAGGAGATGGACGACATATTGACCGATGAAGTGGACGGGGAGTCCTCCGGAGCATCAGTAACAGGTACTACACTTAGGAGGAAGTTGAGGACGATGATTGATGTGGAGGACGATGATTGATCATGTGAAAGCATGATGATTAACATCATTGTGTAGTACAGGATTGTAGTTAAAATCTCGAGGCATTTTCCCAGATAGATAGATAGAATATACAGGATTGTATATTAGGGTCAAGTTATTTTTTTGGTTCTCGGGAGGGTGATAGCCTTAGGATCATCAGGTTCAGTTACGTAATTTAAATATAGTTTGTACAGTGGAGTTGTCTTGTTAAATTTCTATATAGCTTTAGTTAACCTTTTCGTCCCCCATGTGTATCACCATTAGTCGTTGATTTTCCAATGGAGAAGAGCCAAGTCAAATGATGATTCAACTATTATAAGTTTTTTTGGTAATTAATTATTATAAATTTATAAGTTATAACTTCATATAATATAATATATATATAATTTTAAACTTAAAGTTGCTGTGTACGTTAATTCATCCTAAATCTACCCATACATGGAAGAAAATAAAATTAAAAAGATAAGGTTTATATGGTTCTAATGGATGCTTTCGAGTTGGTCCTAAAAGGGCCCAAAGCTAGGCTTACAAATGTCGGTCCTTACGTGCCTTTGATCACACAAACTAAAGTTGTGAACGGTACTAGTGAGCATCTTGATTTTGTCATTTGTACGGGATATATCGGTGCTAGTTAATATACCGATCTCAAATGGTATCTCGAAATTTTATTTTTTATATATTTATATATAATTATATACAAATTTATAAGTATTTAATACCCTTTTGATATATTTTTTGATATTAGGATGAGACGTACTGTCCATATCGATAAGTATTTAACTAGTATGACTGGTATGGACCGAAATAGAAATCGAGATGGCAGATGGTATTTTCCATCTCTTTTTTTCTATTATAATGGGACGTACACCGATGGATATGATATGATAACATTAATCAAGACGTTTGTCCCGTTGTGATTATTGAGCTAAATATAATTTCTAGTAAAAATGCAATAGATAGGATTTTCGCGGTCTTGGTGGAATTATTTCGGTGGCAATTGAGGATACCTTGATTGCTATCACTGCTAAACAACTATTATTCGGAATATTACCTCAACAATGATATGATCCTAATGGGCCTAGGGAGCAAGGAACGAGAAGAGTCACTAAAAGGACCCTAGAGTCTACAAAAATCGGACTGAATCGGAACCGATGGTTTTATTTAATTTAATTTGGGTTTTATTTTTTTGTAAAGCCGTAGGGAGGGAGCCGTGATCGAACTAGAAACAAACAATTTGGTATGATTCCTTTTATTCAAAAATCAAAAACCAAACTGATAAACCAGATCAAACCGTTTCCATATATATAAAATATATTAAAAAATATTTATTCTTCCTCGTATCAATAATTAATCTTGATTTGAGTAGCTAAATGCATAGGTGTCTTCCTTGAGGTCATGAGTTCAAAACACATTAGCCACATTCTCCTAATTTTTTTAAAGAATTTAGTAGTTTATTAAAAATGAAATTAAAAAAAGGGCTTTTTAGAACCGACCTGGACTGAACCGTAAAATGAAGAATCGAACCGAATTGAACCGTTTCTTAACTGTAAAGAAATGATTCAATTCGGTTCAGAGCTTTTTAGAACCGTCAATTCTCGATTAAGTCTGGTTCTCTTTCTAAAACCAACCCGAATTGGACCATATACACTCCTAAGAGGACCAAGCACAAGGGAAAGGGCTTAGGTGAAGATTGAGAAGAATAAATATGGTTCTCGATTAGGTCATGGATTTAAGAAGAATTGGAAAAAGAAACTCCAAGTGGAAAGATTGCAAGTCAAGATGGTGCTTCGCCTTAGCAAGGATCGAGACTCGCTCGCCCAAAGACAAGGCCAAGTCGAGGGCTTAGGTGATACGAGCATGCAAGGGGCCAAGTCTTGGACAAAATGGAAACCTAGGCCAAGGAGCAAGAAGCACATGGGATGGTTGAAGAAACCATGAACCCTCTCACAAGCTTATAGATTCGAGGGCGAATCCTTTTGAAAAGGGAGGGAATGATATGAGCATAGCCACTCCCACTTTTGTGCCTAATGAACCATGTTCTTTTGATGATCGAAGGGCGTAGAGAATTGGAGGAAAAACACATAATAACAAAGCCCTAGCAACCCATGAGCCAACCACCAAGGATTGAAGCCAAGAAAAGATGGAATTTTTTAAGACAATACGACATACCATTAGCTTCGACATGAATGACAAATTATTTTAGAAATTCAGTGTTTTGGAAGTTGGAAGAAAATGAAGCCAATGACATACCGTTAGCTTCGGCAACTATTGGCTGAATTCACAAGGAAGAAGAACAACCCTAACGGTATACCGTTAGCCACTACCTCAAGTGACAATTTCGATCCTTTTGGACATTTTGAAGAGCACCACTTCAAGGCTTGTATAAATAGCTCTTTTATGTCATTTTATAAACTTAGCTTATATTTTTGATGAACACTTAGTTGAGTGCTTTAACATCCTAATTCTCATTGTAAGGTCTCTTGGTGCTTGTCTATTTTGGTTTTGGAAAGCCAATGACTTGAGTCAAGGAAAAACATTCAAAATTTCTAAATTGTTAGTGTCAAATTTGTGTTGCACATTTATTGTGATTTACAACATTAAAAGGCCAAACAAGAACCTTGGATTTCATTCAAGTTGTGTGTAGTTTGTTGCTACTTCCTTTTGTGTGAGAATTTGAATATGAATATTGAGTGTTTGTGAACTTGATAACCTTACTCGTGTATTCAAGACGATCTTCAAGTAAAACTCAAGTTTTTATTCGTTTGATTGTTCAATCATCCACCTCAATCTCCTTCCGCATTTCTCCATCCACCATCTTACGAATTCTCTATAGAAGTGCACAACTTAGGTACCATACGAATTTCCACCAAGCTCGCAAGAGAAACCGTGTCATCCTTACGGGTATTTATCATTCATCTCTTTGTGTATCTCTTTCGTGCTTCTTCCGCTGCGTCCTCCCCTTGTTTTCCACAAAATATTCTTGTGTTTTTCTTGTTGTGTGTTGTGTGACAAACTCAAGGCTAGATCCTTGCACAAAAGGCCATACGGATAACCGGAACAGTATCAGGTGGTAGCGGAGCAAAGGCTGTTCAAGGATTGGTACGTTTTCTCTGTATTTTCACCCATATTTTCTTCCGTTCCTTGGTTGAATTAGGGGTGTCAATTTGGGACCAGACCCGTAGACCCGTCTCGGACCTGAGGTTTCGGGCCGGGTCTGGGACCAAATTTTGGTCCTGTTTTGGGTCGGGATCGGGTCTGGTCCTGACTTGAAAATTTTCGGGTCTGACAGGGTCGGACTCGACGGGTCTCGGGTCTGACCCGGCCAAATTAAAAAATACCCTAAGTTGTCTAACCCAGGCTCACTCTTTTTTTCTTTCTATTTTTCTTTCTTTTTCTTCTTTCCTCCTGGCCGCAACCCTCTCTTCCCCTTTTCTTTCTTTTCTTTTTTCTATTTTTCTTTCTTTTTCTTCTTTCCTCCTGGCCGCAACCCTCTCTTCCCCTTTTCTTTCTTTTCTTTTTTGTTCTTTCCCTTGGAACTATAACACACATACAACAACAGATTTTTGGGTCGGATTTGGTTGGTGGTTCGGTGACGAGATTAGTGGTTGATTTCGAGTTAGGTTGAGGTTCGGCTATGGTGATTTGGGTTTAGGCAGCGATGGTTGGCTGTGGTGGCCAGTTGATTGGTGATTTGGGGTATTGGGCTGGGTTGGTGCCGACGGGGGTGTGGTCGTGGCCTCGTGGGTTTGGTGTTTTGGCAGTGGAGGCAATATGTAGTGATTTTGGGTTTGGTAATTTGGCAGTGGAGGAGATTGGTTGCGGTGGGTTTAGCGTTTGGCAGTGGGTTTGATTTGATTTATTTTGGTGGCTGGCGGTGTGGTGTCGATGAGTTGATTTTTTGTGTGGTTGATTAATTGAGAGGGTGGCAGTGGCAGTGTCAGTGGCGGTGGTGAGTGGCAGTGAAGCCTGTTAGCCCAAGGGGTATTCGAACCTATTTTGATGATGTACAACACACAAATTAATTAGTCTACTAATTCAATTTTAAGTGAGAATGTATTTTCAGTTTGCGATCAAGACTTTAAGAAAGCAACAATTCATCAAATCGCAAGCGTGAAGATCAAGTGTTTTTGAGCTTATTCTTGTAAGTATGATTTCACTCTAACACTTGATTGATGTTCTAGTACCTCAAGAATTTAGTGTCAAAAGGTTTTGGGTCAAAATAAGCTTTGAAAAACGTTTTAAGTATTTCGGATCAGATGTTTAAACGTGAATCACGTTTAGGGTTAAACGTGAATCACGGTGAGAGATTTTCTCTAACCGTGATCACGGTTGGTCCTAACCGTGATCACGTTTGTCTCGTGTCAAAACACCATTTTACATCCGAAGGTAGCGTGAATCACGTTAAGGGTGTTAACGTGATCACGGTTACGCAACCGTGATCACGGTAAGACCTAACCGTGAATCACGTCAGTATGTAACGGCTAGTTTTTCAAAAGCTGAAGGAGCTCGTCCTAACCGTGAATCACGGTTGTTCCTAACCGTGATCACGGTTAGAAGCAGACAAGTTCCAACAGCTATTTTGTCCACTTAAAACGGCTCAATTTGTGTCCATACCCTCTTGTCCGATTCTTCCTCTATCAAAGACTATAACTACTCATCCTAGATGAGTAGAACATAAGGGAGAACAAGAGAAAAACTTAAGAAACCTTCAAACACATTTTTACATTTTACAAGCTCACTCAAATCAGATTTTCACAAAGCAAGTGTTCTAAAAACGATTTTATCCATCTTGCTTCATCTTGTCAAGCTTGTCTTCTGGGTTCTTCTTGAGGTAACTTTGAATATTTATTGGTGTTGGCTTGGAATCATATATTCATATATTTTGTACACCAATTTGTTTGTTGCATTTTGATACAATTCCATTGTTAAGGTTTGAAAAGTGTACCTAACACTTTTGGGTTAAGGGTAGTGTTCTCATCCCATTGAAAGAGAACTTAGGTTGTGGTTGAGCCCTTGAAAAACCATAGGTTATAGTTTAGCCTTGGAAAACTATTGATAGGTTATAGTTGTGCCTTGAAAAACTATTGTAAGGTTGTTGGTGAGCCCCGGAAAACCAAATTGTAAGGTTGTTGAGCTGAACCCGTAAAAGCTCTAGTGAATAGCAAGGATTGCATTCAGAAATCCTAAGAGGAGGACTCTTAGGTAGTGGAGTACAATTCAGTTGTGAATTGGAACCACTATACATCTTGTGTTGTGCTTTCCTTCCTTCCCTTGTGTGCAGAAAGTTTGAAGATTTGAAAAGGATTTAAAAAGGGACTATTCACCCCCCGCCTCTAGTCCATATATTGTTTTATCAATTGGTAGCGGAGCGAGGTCACTTGGAATAAGGTTTAACAACCTCAAGTGCAAGAATTAGATATGGCAAAAGAGGGTGCTGTGCGCAACAATTCACTATATCTTGACAGCAACAATTTCCGACATTGGAAGAGAAGGTTGAGAACCTTTCTTGGTGTTCAAGACAACGCATCTCTTGCTCTCTTCACCGGTACTGTTCGTGAGTTCGTAAATTCGGATTCAAGACAGAAGCAGTGGAGAAGTACATGTGAACACTCTTCCGAGCTCAAAAGACAAGGAAATTGTGGAGCATATCAAAGGAGTTCTTCACCAACTTCCACCTCATCCAGCGAATGCAAAGATATGTGTCTTATGGCTCATGGGGAAAGCGATGATGAGGTTAGTAATTCTTCTAGTGATGAACGTGACTATGATGATTTGCAAGAAGCTTTTAATGAACTTGCTGAACATTTTAGTAAAGCTAATAAGAAGAATGCTAGACTTGCTAAAGAACTAGAGAGCATTAAGAATGATATTAGCAAGTTAGAAAAGTCTAATAAATGTTTGATTGATGAGAATAATTTTTTGACAAATGATAATGCTGATTTGAAAGGTGCTTTGGCTAAAACTAGGGATGAGAATTGTGAATTAGAAGAGTTAAACAAAGGTTTAACAATGGAGAATAAATTGCTTGATAATGCTAAAGGAAAGGCCATAGATAAACACTCTACTTGTAATGATTGTGCAAAATCTACCAAAGAAGTAATAGAGTTAAAAGATAAGATCAAGCATCTTGAGATCACTCTAGATAAGTTTGTCAAGAGTAAGAAAAGTCACCATGATTGCATAAATGATCTCAAGAGAGAAGGTGACATGAGAGGCATTGGCTTTAAACATTCTTCATGTGAAAAGAATTTAAAAAATTCCTTTGTTAAAGCTAGGTCTTCCAATTATCATGCTAGCACTTCTTATTACCATGGTAGCTCTTCAAATTGGCATGATAATTCATCAAATTTTGTTCACAAACATTCACATGATAAGCCTAGATATAAATGTAGCTTTTGCAACAAATTTGGACACTTATCCTATTTTTGCTACATTAGAAAGGGGCTTGTGAACACAAGACAGATTTGGGTACCTAAAGGTACATTTGAAAATGAATTTGGACCCAAAAAGTTTTGGGTTCCAAGGACTAACTGATTTGTCTTGTAGGAATGCCGGAAACCCAATGAAACGAAATGGTATTTGGATAGCGGGTGTTCACGGCATATGACGGGTGACAAGTCAAAATTCACCCATTTGGAGAAGAAAGACAAAGGAGGAGTGACGTTTGGCGATAACCAAAAACGCAAGGTTTTGGGCATCGGTAAATTTGGTCATTCTCCTTCTATTGAAAATGTGTTATTTGTTCAAGAACTGAAATTTAATCTCTTAAGTATAAGTCAATTATGTGATAGAGATTTATTTGTGGTTTTTACTTCTACACATTGTGAGGTTAGAAATACACACACACAATCACTTGTTTTTATTGGTAATAGAGTTGGAAATATTTACATGATTGATTTGAATGACATTTCCAATGATCATACTTGTTTAAGTGCTTTAGTAGATAATTCTTCAATATGGCATAGGAGACTTGTGCATGTAGGAATGGACCATATTGCAAAGCTATCTAGGAAGGAGCTTGTTCGAGGATTACCAAAAGTGAAGTATGAGATGAAAGGATTGTGCGATGCGTGTCAATATGGAAAGCAAATCAAGAGCTCATTCAAATCCATAAAGACCGTGTCAACTTCAAGACCACTTCAACTTCTTCACCTTGATCTTTTTGGACCAATAAGGACAGCTAGCTTGGGTGGTAAGAAGTATTGTTTTGTTATTGTGGATGATTATTCTAGATTTACTTGGGTTTTGTTTTTAACTCATAAGCATGATGCATGTGATAACTTCAAAAGACTTTGCTATAAAATTCAAAATGAAAAAGGTTTCAAGATTTCCAATATAAGAAGTGATCATGGTGGTGAATTTGAAAATGGCATGTTTCAAGATTTTTGCAATGAAAATGGTATTGATCATAATTTTTCATGTCCTCGCACTCCTCAACAAAATGGAGTAGGTGAGAGGAAAAATAGATCTTTGCAAGAAGCGGCTAGGACACTTTTAAACGAACACTCTTTACCAAAATATTTTTGGGCCGAAGCCGTTAGTACCGCATGCTACATTTTAAATCGTGTTTTAATTCGTCCTCTTTTAAACAAGACGTGTTATGAATTATGGCATGATAGAAAACCTACCATTGCACATCTTAGAGTCTTTGGTTGCAAATGTTTTATCTTAAACATCAAAGACAATTTGGGAAAGTTTGATGCAAAGTCGGATGAAGGTATCTTTTTAGGTTATTCTACTTCTAGCAAAGCTTATAGAGTTTATAATAAAAGAACTCTAGTTGTAGAAGAATCCATGCATATTGCATTTGATGAATCTAATCCTTTTGAAAGTGTGCAAAAGATTGCTAGTGATGTTGTTGATGATTTTGGAAGTCTTCAAGTTCATCCTCCTATGTCGATTCTTGATGATCCAAAGGATGACACTCCATCTCTAGAAAATCCAGAAACTCAAGAGGAAAAAGAAACTAGAGGAGAGGTCCTTGGAAGTGCAAATGATGAAGTCATTCAAAGTGATCAAGGCCCCTCAACTTCTAGACCTTGGAAAATGATGAATGCCCATCCACAAGAGCAAATCATAGGTAATCTAAATCGTAGAGGTATGTCTACTCGCTCTTCTTTTAGAAATATATGTGATCATCAAGCCTTTGTGTCTCAATTTGAGCCTAAAAAGTTTGATGAGGCTTCGCATGATGATTGTTGGATGATTGCCATGCAAGAGGAACTTAATCAATTTGAGCGTAATAGTGTTTGGAAATTAGTTCCTAGGCCTAGCAACCATACTATCATTGGAACCAAGTGGGTCTTTCGAAACAAACTTGATGAATCGGGAAATGTTATTAGGAATAAAGCTAGATTGGTAGCCCAAGGATATAACCAACAAGAAGGTATTGATTTTGATGAAACATTTGCCCCGGTTGCTAGACTTGAAGCCATTCGCATGTTGTTAGCATTTGCATGTTTTAAAAATATGAGTCTATTTCAAATGGATGTTAAAAGTGCATTTTTAAATGGTTTCATTATGGAAGAAGTGTATGTTAAGCAACCTCCCGGTTTTGAAGATCATAAATTTCCTAACCATGTGTTTAAATTGGAAAAGGCTTTATACGGTCTTAAACAAGCCCCTAGAGCTTGGTATGATCGTTTAAGTCAATTTTTATTGAAAAATGGTTTTAAAATGGGAACTATTGATTCTACACTCTTCACTAAACATGATGGAAAACATATGATTATTGTGCAAATTTATGTCGATGATATTATTTTTGGTGCCACTAATGTTTCTTTGTGCAAGGATTTTGAAAAATGTATGCATAGCGAATTTGAGATGAGCATGATGGGAGAATTGACATTCTTCCTTGGACTTCAAATCCGACAATCTCAAGAAGGCATTTTTATCAACCAAGCAAAGTACATCAAGGATCTCCTCACCAAGTATGGATATGACAACATCAAGGAGAGTCCAATTCCCCTAAGTCCTACCACAAATCTAGACAAAGATGAAAATGGTAAAGATGTAAACATTACTCTTTATCGAGGTATGATTGGTAGTCTTTTATATTTAACAGCAAGTAGACCGGATATTATGTTTAGTGTTTGTCTATTTGCTCGTTATCAATCTTGTCCTAAAGAGTCTCATTTAGGTGCATTGAAAAGAATTTTCAGATATTTGAAAGGCACATCTAAATTAGGACTTTGGTATCCAAAAGGATGTAGCATTGCTCTAGTTGGCTATTCCGATTCTGATTTTGCAGGTTGTAGAATTGATAGGAAAAGCACTAGTGGTACATGTCATTTCTTAGGACAAGCTTTGGTTTCTTGGTCAAGTAAGAAGCAAAACTCGGTTGCTACTTCCACGACGGAAGCTGAATATGTTGCATGTGGTTCTTGTGTAGCACAAGTTTTATGGATGAAGCAAACTTTAGAAGATTTTGATCTAAAGTTTAGTGACATTCCTATTTATTGTGATAGTACAAGTGCATTAAAATTGGTCAAGAATCCTATTTGTCATTCACGGACTAAGCATATAGATGTGAGACATCATTTTATCCGTGATCATCTAGCAAAAGGGGATATTTCATTACACTTTGTTGGTACTAATGATCAGCTTGCAGATATTTTTACTAAACCTCTAGCAAAAGATCGGTTTATGGAGCTAAGACATGAGATCGACATTTGTTATCCATTTTGAATAGATCTCCATTCGGTATTCCTATACACTCCATCTTTAATGTCTATTTGGTTGTTTATTATTTGAACTACTCTTGATTGCTTGTACTTACTTACTTGTTTCTTATGAATTTGTTTTACCTTTGTTAACAAAGGGGGAATGAATTTAGGGGGAGCATGGTATTAAGTGTGGGATATGAAAGAGTGGGATGTTTAAGTGTGTATGTATTGAGTGTGTTGTGTGGTTTACTTTTGTTGGCACTCTAATTCTATCTTATACCTTTTGTGCCATCTGTTTGTGCTTGCTTTTTATTTCTCCTATTTGGTTTGTTTTTTTTTTTTTTCTCTTTTTGTTGATGACAAAGGGGGAGAAGTATATATAGAAAGGGGGAGAAGTCTCTATGGGGAGAATAAGGTAAAGGGAGAAGTTTAGTAATGTGTTATGAGTAGTTCAGTTTATGGCTATTGGTAGCAACATTGGTATCAAAGCTTTGAGCAAGCTTTATTTTTTTTCTTTGTCATGCTTCGTGTACAACTAACATTATATGTAGGGGGAGCATAAATGCTCTTGATGCATTTCAATAAGGGGAGCCTTCAAGACAAAGATTTAGGGGGAGTTCTTTCTCAAACTCACCTCTTTTACATCTCTACTTAAAATTTGTGCTTATTTTGTTTTGGTTAATTAGTGGTTGTCATCATCAAAAAGGGGGAGATTGTTAGCCCAAGGGGTATTCGAACCTATTTTGATGATGCACAACACACAAATTAATTAGTCTACTAATTCAATTTTAAGTGAGAATGTATTTTCAGTTTGCGATCAAGACTTTAAGAAAGCAACAATTCATCAAATCGCAAGCGTGAAGATCAAGTGTTTTTGAGCTTATTCTTATAAGTATGATTTCACTCTAACACTTGATTGATGTTCTAGTACCTCAAGAATTTAGTGTCAAAAGGTTTTGGGTCAAAATAAGCTTTGAAAAACGTTTTAAGTATTTCGGATCAGATGTTTAAACGTGAATCACGTTTAGGGTTAAACGTGAATCACGGTGAGAGATTTTCTCTAACCGTGATCACGGTTGGTCCTAACCGTGATCACGTTTGTCTCGTGTCAAAACACCATTTTACATCCGAAGGTAGCGTGAATCACGTTAAGGGTGTTAACGTGATCACGGTTACGCAACCGTGATCACGGTAAGACCTAACCGTGAATCACGTCAGTATGTAACGGCTAGTTTTTCAAAAGCTGAAGGAGCTCGTCCTAACCGTGAATCACGGTTGTTCCTAACTGTGATCACGGTTAGAAGCAGACAAGTTCCAACAGCTATTTTGTCCACTTAAAACGGCTCAATTTGTGTCCATACCCTCTTGTCCGATTCTTCCTCTATCAAAGACTATAAATACTCATCCTATATGAGTAGAACATAAGGGAGAACAAGAGAAGAACTTAAGAAACCTTCAAACACATTTTTACATTTTACAAGCTCACTCAAATCAGATTTTCACAAAGCAAGTGTTCTAAAAACGATTTTATCCATCTTGCTTCATCTTGTCAAGCTTGTCTTCTGGGTTCTTCTTGAGGTAACTTTGAATATTTATTGGTGTTGGCTTGGAATCATATATTCATATATTTTGTACATCAATTTGTTTGTTGCATTTTGATACAATTCCATTGTTAAGGTTTGAAAAGTGTACCTAACACTTTTGGGTTAAGGGTAGTGTTCTCATCCCATTGAAAGAGAACTTAGGTTGTGGTTGAGCCCTTGAAAAACCATAGGTTATAGTTTAGCCTTGGAAAACTATTGATAGGTTATAGTTGTGCCTTGAAAAACTATTGTAAGGTTGTTGGTGAGCCCCGGAAAACCAAATTGTAAGGTTGTTGAGCTGAACCCGTAAAAGCTCTAGTGAATAGCAAGGATTGCATTCAGAAATCCTAAGAGGAGGACTCTTAGGTAGTGGAGTACAATTCAGTTGTGAATTGGAACCACTATACATCTTGTGTTGTGCTTTCCTTCCTTCCCTTGTGTGCAGAAAGTTTGAAGATTTGAAAAGGATTTAAAAAGGGACTATTCACCCCCCCCTCTAGTCCATATATTGTTTTATCAAAGCCAGGTCCAGACCCGGGACCTAAATTCTTAGCCGGGCCGGGACCGGGACTGAGATTTGGTCCCGACCCGGGTTTCTTCAGGTCTAACCGGATCCGGGTCAGGTCTGGCTCGCAGACCCGTTTTGACACCCCTAGGTTGAATGTCGTTCCCCTATGTCTTGTGAATCCTTTGAGCCATTTTTAAGAATTTATTTCAAAGGAAATCTTTGTCAAAATCATTTTATACAAAGTTTGCTCAAAGCTGTAAACTTTCTGTTCTTGGTGTTCATCTTTAGGATAATGTATCTTGAGTTTTCTGTCATCGTTTTCCTTGTTTCTTGAGTCCAAAATATAGTCCTTTATCTCTAGTTTCTTGTGATTCAAGTTGGTTAATTTATTTCAAACGTTTTCCAGCTCAAAGAATTAAAATTCGAAGGTTAGTGTTCTTGATGTTCCTGTTGTTCTTGCCGTCACCTTCATCATCTTCATAGGTGTTCTTGAGTAAGACTTTTTGATCCAAAATCATTGTAATTTGCTGGAGAGATTTAGTTTCCCTTTAAACAAATATTTCTTCTCCATCAGCAGCCATCAAAATTCCTCACCCCTTAAATGCCAAAATAAGTACACATCACTTTTTGCCAAGACAACCTTCCTAAAATCACTTAACTACCACCTACCCAATCCATCCTGCAAACCGTTGCAGCTAGTGTGGCTACAAGAAAAGCTGATATTTAGCCTCCTAAATCCCATATGCACAGCTAGCAACCCAGCTAAGACACCAAGCACAAAGAATAAACAAAAGAGAGGGAGATTTCACACACCACCCTACTCAACAAAAAGCCAGAGAGTGAACAGTGAGGAGAGCCTAAAACAATTAATGCACATCACCACAAGACCTCAATCATCAACTTGAGTCTCCTATTCTCCATTTATCAAAGTCCTGAAGTCTTTTCCTAAGGTCCTAGACGTTTTTCCTAAAGTCTTTAACACCAAGTGCCCAACCGGTTCCTTAGAGTTGTTCCATTAGGACTTATCTTTTACACTTGTTCTTTTGAGTCTTTTTATTAAACCTTCCAATCCTTTATTTTGAGTCATCTCTTTGGTCTGTGAGTTCTCTTATAAATATCCAGGCTTAAAACATCGAGGTCATTTTCCTTTTTCTTTGTCTGTCTTTGTCTTATCCGAAGTCATCCTAACAACTTCTTCCTGAGTTTCTCTTGTGCTTGCTTTCTTTTGCACCTCTTTTAAGTCTTTTGCTTGACTGATCCTGACACTACCTCTGCCTTACCTTGAGCTAAGTAAGTTTAATAACTTGAGGCGTGAGTTGAGAGATTAGAGAGCGCATTAGAGTGGAGTGCAACACCCGAGAGAAACATGTGAGGGGGTGCTTTGTTTTCACTAAACTATATGTATACGTAGGGCTGTCTAACGGTGCCGAAAATTTTTGGTATTCGGTATACCGATGGGTTAAAATGGATATCGTACCGTGCTGACCGAAATTAGTTCGGTACGATATTACGGTATACCAAATGTACCGTACCAAATTATTTCTTCCAGTAATATCACAATTCACCAGCATCACTAATGCCAAAACCAAAAACCCAAAAGAACTAAACCCATGCCAAAACATCAAGCAGAACCACTTATCATCAAGACCCACAAAAATGGCATCAGAAATATTTTGTAAACACAACGATCGACTAAATTATAAACCCACAACAGATAATCCATATCATAATCAGCAAGAAAATTACAAAATTGGTATATCAAATTAAGATACAAGAAAATCTACAACAAATTCATCAAGAACAAAAGCATATATATCCAAGAATCATAAAAAAAAACAAAACCCAAAAATGAAAGCAGCATACTTATCATCAAGCATGGCGGCGCGTGTCACTTACGCGACTACCCATTCTGATTTCAATGCAGTCCGAAGCTTGCCACAATCCATATCTACCAAAATCTCACCTATATCGAACCCTTACAACCCTACCGGTAACAAGTCTGACCACCCACATCCCCATCGGACCAACGAGAGGAAAGGCACGTGACTCTTCTCATTCTGTTGCAGATGGGGCATCTCGTGTTCCATCACCGATTTGACCAGGACCGCTCCGGCTATGATACGCTCCGACTCGTATTAAATGAACTGTAGCGTATGGAATGTTTAAGAGGATCTAGCCCAAGAGTTTATCCATACAACAACAAAGAAAAATACGATTCAAATAAAGAAGAAAAAAAACGGATGCGAAGCGGATGAGGAGGGAGAAAGAACGCAAGGAGGGGATAACGTTACCGAGGGAATATGGAAGGGATGATAGGAAGATGTGAACACGGTGAGATTGATGGAACACACTTGTAATCTTGAAGTCACACGGAATGGAATCAGTAGACAATATTCATATATTTCACAATTTGTTTTAAGGTTACAAGACAAGTAACAACTCTCAAAGAAAGAAAGATTTCCCAGAGAGAGTTAGGGAGGAGTATTCTCAACTCAAGCTAACTCTCTCAAGGAAGGGGGAGTTTAGGGTGAAAGGGGAGGAGTATTCTCACTCTACAATTTCACTCAAAGTCTAAACTAACTATAAAATGAGGGGGGGGGGGGGGGGGGGGGGGTGACCTATTTATACATGATTGGCCTTACAAAATAAAGCACTAAATCTTTTAATTAAATTATGGAGGCTAACGGTATGTCGACAGAGTACCTATCAGTAGACCGTTAGCTCGAGCTTCCAATTGCTCAAAATGTTGCGTGAGTGAAACCGTCAGAAGTCCAGTTGGTTATCAATTGGTTCCCGATAAGTATCTATAGGTTTTGTTGGCGCCGGGTAGTTTGAAGGTTCCCAATAAGCGTGTTCTCCCGATAGATGACTTGTTCCCGATAACTCCCTTAATGGTTATTGGTAGCTGATCACTTCCGGAAGTTTCTTGAGCTCCGCATTGATGTTTGATTACCGTTAAGGTTCACTCTTTGGGTTCGGGAGTTTCTTCCATTGCTGCCCCAATCCACAGTGCAAGTTGTTTGGCCTTACTTTTGGTTATCAGTCCTGGCGGCGCCACGGTCCTTATGCTTGGTATAGGCGCATCATCGATAAGAGCTTCAATCATCGGTCCATCTGCATTATCGGCTATGATTGTATCATCCCCTCCTCCTTTGAGAGGATTCGCCCTCGAATCCATGTCGGAAGAGTTATCGGTTTCTTCAGGGCAAAGAGTTAAGTCATTAACATGAAAAGTGTTACTAATGGAACCATACATACAGGGTAAATCTAGGACATAGGTGTTATCATTGATGCGGCGAAGGATTTGGAAAGGTCCATCTCCCCGTGGACTCAATTTGTCGTGCCGTTGTTGAGGGAACCAATCTCTACGCCAATGCAACCACACCCATTGTCCTGGTTCAAAGACGGTAGGGGTTTTACCGTTGTTGCGTTTGGCTATTACACGATCATTCATGTTTTGAATGTTCTTGCGAACCTGCTCATGTAACTTCTTCACCTCAGTGGCTTTGATTTCTCCATCTACACACTTTAGGAAATTCACAGGCAACGGTAAGAGATCAAGAGGGGTTAATGGTTGGAATCCGTAGACTACCTCAAAGGAAGAAAATCCGGTAGATGAGTGATGTGCATGGTTATAAGCAAATTCAATGAGTGCAATGTAATATTCCCTCTTTGTTCCATACTTGTCAACCATGACCCGAAGGAGACGCAAACGGATGTGACATTTGACTCGAAGGAACACAAGCGGATGTGACATTTGCGAACTCAAGGTCCTATTCACCACCTCTGTTTTCCCATCCGTTTGGGGATGACAGGTGGTGGAGAAGAGGAGTTTTGTTCCCAACTTCGCCCAAAGAGTACGCCAGAAATGGCTCAAAAATTTAGTATCCCTATCACTAACTATGCTATTAGGCATACCATGTAGACGCACAATATATTGGAAAAATAAATGTGCAATACGAATGGCGTCATGGGTCTTAGCACACCGAATGAAATGCGCCATTTTTGAAAAACGATCCACCACAACAAAAATGGAGTCATTTCCATGTCGAGACCTAGGTAAACCCAAAACAAAATCCATGGACAGATCAACCTATGGGTAGGTAGCAATGGGAAGCGACATATAAGTGGCGTGGTGCATAGATTTAGATTTGACATTTTTACACACAAGACATCGGTTCACAATTTTGGCGACATCAACTTTCATTTTTGGCCAAAAGAAGTGTGTTTTAAGAACATGCAAGGTCTTGGTAATACCAAAATGGCCACTTAAAGCACCAAAATGTGCTTCCAACACTAGTAATTCCCTAACGCTAGAGCGCGGTATACAAAGCCGATGATGTTTTAACAAAAACTTATCATGCCGAATGAAATACAGGTGGGGACCGTTTGCACAAGCAATATATATGTCACAGAAGTCCTCATCAGCATTAAGGGTGTTTAAGAGGATATAGAGGTAAGAGAGAGCATCGACGACCACATTTTCTTTTCCTTGTTTGTACTTGATGGTGTACGGGAAAGTCTCAATAAATTCCATCCACTTAGCATGCCGTTTGTTTAGCTTTGCTTGGACTTGGAGGAACTTCAAACTCAAGTGATCGGTATGTATCACAAATTGGTTAGGTAACAGGTAGTGTTCCCATACCATAAGTGCTCTGACTAGGGCATATAGCTCACGATCATACGTAGAATAATTGAGTTAGGCCCCGTTTAGTTTCTCGCTGAAGTAGGCTATCGGGCACCCCTCTTGGGTAAGTACGTCCTCGATACCAATATCGCTCGCGTCGCACTCTAGCTCAAAGGCTTTGATGAAATCCAGTAATGCCAATATCGGTGATCGT
Organism: Viola odorata; assembly: GCA_963691705.1. Classification (NCBI taxonomy): domain Eukaryota; kingdom Viridiplantae; phylum Streptophyta; class Magnoliopsida; order Malpighiales; family Violaceae; genus Viola; species Viola odorata. The sequence continues at coordinate 46,066,218 of OY829541.1, read as the reverse complement.
ATGAGCCAATCTTTGAGCCTTTCCACCCATTCAAACGGGATATTCTTCTTGGTGAGTTCGTTGAGAGGGGCGGCTATCGTTGAAAAATTTAGCATGAACCACCAATAGAAGCTAGCTATTCCATGGAATGACCTGACTTCACTGGAGTTCTTCAGACACAACCATTCCCGGATGACCTTCACCTTTTCCTCGTCCACCTGGACACCCTCTATGCTCATAACAAAGCCAAGAAAATTGACACAATCTAAACAAAATTCACATTTAGCAAAGTCCGTAATGTGTCCAGTATGGCGCGTAAATGTGTAACATTTGCATCAAGAGATGGACTATAAATGAGAATGTCATCAAAATACACTACGACATACTTCTTGATAAAGTCCTGCAAGACATGATTCATTAACCTCATAAACGTACTAGGGGCGTTAGATAGTCCGAATGGCATTACCATCCATTCATACAAACCCTGCTTTATTTTGAAGGCAGTCTTCCACTCGTCACATGATAGTCGCTCATGATATAAATCTTGGAGTAAATCTTGCTTCCCCTTAACTCGTCTAGCATGTCGTCAAGTCTTGGTATCGGGTGTCGGTATCTCACTATGATTTTATTGATGGCTCGACAGTCTACGCACATCTGCCATGAACCATTCTTCTTCTGTACAAGCAATACCGGTACCGCATAAGGGGGCATATTTTCTCAGATTAATCCTTTACTCATCAAGTCGTCCACCTGCCATTGAAGTTCTTTGGTCTCTTCTGGGTTGTATCGATAGGCTGGCCTATTCGGCAAGGTCGATCCTAGTATCAAGTCAATCTTGTGTTCTATTCCATAGATGAGTGGGAGACCGATAGGCATCTCAGTAGGAAACACATCTTCGTATTCTTGCAAAAGGGAGATTAACGGATTGGGTAGAGAAGAAGAAAGGTAGTAGCAATATTTAAACAATGTGCCTTGTACCGAAGTACCAGACACACTTTGTTAGCAAAAATAGCTTGCCTCACATCCTTTCCTCTTGCTAAAATGCTCACCGGTTTTGGCTCTCTACCATGCTCGTTATTTTCATGGCGTGTATTAACGTTGCTCTTGAATTTATTCTCTCTTTTCTTTTCTTTTTCACACTCACTCTCACTCTTCATACCATGCTTACTTTTTTCATGGCGTGTGTTCTCTCGACTCACATTTTTCTCTCTGCTCTTCTCTCTTAACTTCCTCATTAATTGGAACTCGGGACTTGCTCTTTCCATGTGGCGTTGGTCCTCTCGGAACAGCAAATCTCTCACAAAAAAATTAGAACGCAGGGGCAGATGCTCCTCGGTCTCAGCTGCGCGATCTTTTATTTTGGCCAATATCAACGTTATTTACTCGGAATTTACACTTGGCCAAAAACATGAAAGATGTTCCCAACATGTTGAAGTTCATCCATACTAAATTTTAGATTTTTCGGAGCAGCGTAGCTCCATCCAAGGAGGCCGCAATCGGCTCCCAAACCTGTCTCTGGCGGCATGCCGCCTGGCCCTTAGAGGCATGTCACTAGCTTCGCTCCAAATCCCATCAAAATCATTTTTTTGGCCTCCAAAATCATCCGTTCAGCTACACGATCTTTTATTTTGGCCAATATCAACGTGATTTACTCGGAATTTCCGCTTGTCCAAAACATGAAAGATGTTCCCAAAATATTGAAGTTCAGCCATGCCAAATTTTAGAAAGTTCTGGGCAGCCAATCTCTTGCAAAAAATTCTAAACTCAAGGACAACTGCTCTACTCGGTCTCAGCTGCGCGTTCTTTTTCTTTGGCCAATATCAACACAATCGGCTAGGAATTTCCACTTAGCCAAAACTCGAAAGATGTTCATAACACCTTGAAGAGTTTCCATGCCAAAAATGGGATTTTTTCGAGCAACACATAGCTCGCAAATAATTTGGACATAAGGAGGACAGTTCTCTCGGCTTCAACTGCGCGATCTTTTTCCATGACCAAAATGGGGATGATTTACTCAGAACTTCCTCTCGATTAAAACACGAAAGATGTTCGTAACACATTAAAGGTCTCCCCTACCAAATTTCAGACTTTTTAGAGCAGTGTATCTCATCCAAAAGCAAGGCCCATGAAAGGCCATCTCTGGCGGCATGCCGCCTGGCCCCTAGCGGCATATCGCTAGCTTCGGCTCCAAATCCCTTCAAGTTCATTTTCTCCAAGAAGTTTCGGCTGCACACTCGTTTGTTTTGGCTGATATCAACACGATGGGCTCAAAATTTCCTTTCGACTAAAACACAAAAGATGTTCATAACACATTGAAGTATGCCCACACAAAATTTCAGAGCATTCGGGGCGACACATCTCTCGTAAATAATTTAGGCGTAAGGATAGCTACTCTACTCGGCCTCAGCCGCGCAATCTTTTGTCATGGCCAAAATGGAGATGATTTGCTCAGAGTTCCCTCTCAGGAAAAACACCAAAGACATTCATAACACATTGAAAAATTTCCATGCCAAAAATGGAATTTTTCCGAGCAGCGCATCGCTCACAAATAATTCGGACATAAGGAAGACAGTTTTCTCGGTCTCAGCCGTGCGTTCTTTTGTTTTGACCGATATTGATACGATGGGCTCAGAATTTCCGCTCGGTCAAAACATGAAAAATGTTGACTTCGGGTTGAAGTATGCTTGTACCAAAGATCGAAGTTTTCTAAGCAACAGATCCCTCAAAAAACCATTTAGAGATGACCTTAGCTACTCATTCCAGGTCACTTCAAGGGTTTCGTTAGTAGCATCCAAGATCACATCGCATCGCTAGAATAAATGAAGACTTCTCTCACGTCTCCATCTAGAGCATCAACCCAAAATACACCTGTTTCTCACTCCACCTAAAGTATCAAGTGAAAGAGTGGCCGGGAGATTGATCAAAGCAGTGTGGAGGCCTCGAGGTTGCACATAATACACGCATTATCGCTTATACTTACTTCTCTCCGCTTGTTTTCTTTTCAGGATAACAATAGCTCCTCGAAAGAAAACTACTCCACCAAGGCTCCCTGTAACTAGACTGCAAGTATGAAAGATGGCCGAACAAGCTAAGACTGACGAAAGGTTGGCTGCTAAGATAGCCGAGTTGGAGGAACAGGTCAAAATTGCCACGGAAAGGGCCGCTCGAGCCGAAATAGAGCGAGATGAGGCCACTGAATTCCCACCCGGTTTTGATCCAAGCCAAACGATGGGACCTTCCTCGTCCGCCATCTCCGGGCCTTCAGGACCCCAAACATTTACTATTCCTGGGGGTCAGTGGAAGTGGGTTGATCCCTTCGTTGCATCTACCAACACCAACACCAACCCTAACACTGGGGAGAAGACATTTCAAACTTACAACATTCCTTGGTTAACCTCGCTTTGGACCCCGGGCAAAATCTGATCCGTCAAGAAGTCCAAGGATTCCACCCTCCCCAAGGTCACTACACTCATGTCATAAACCCCAATCCTACGAGGACTCATCCACCGTTTACCAACCCAGCACAACTACTAGGCACACCAGAACCCCTTGGTTCTAATACAGTCATTGCGGAGAAACCAAACATCGATAGATTGAGCTTACTAGAAGAAAGGCTCAGGGCCATTGAAGAAACAGACCCCTTTGACCCTACGGGTCCCGCCAACATGTGCATGGTCCCAGGAATCGTAATGCCTCCAAAATATAAGGTTCCGAATTTCGAGAAGTATACGGGAGTCGAATGCCCAAGGACTCACCTCAAAGCTTATTGCAACAAAATGGCCGAAATGATACACAATGAGCCCTTGTTGATCCATCTGTTCAGGGAGAGTTTAGCCAAGCATGCTTTGAGTTGGTACATGAGTTTGGACAGAGCCAAGGTTAGGACTTGGAGGGATTTATCTGATGCTTTCTTCAAGCAATACAAGTTCAATATGGAGGTAGCACTAGACCGCTCCGACCTTCAGGACTTGGAAAAGAAAATCGGTGAGTCGGTGAAGACCTACGCTCAAAGATGGAGGGAGCTAGCGGCTAGAATTTCTCCCCCGCTAAGTGACAAGGAGCTCATAGCCATCTTCGTAAATACCTTCAAGGCCCCTTACTATACTTACCTTATTTCCAATCCGTCGAACAACTTTTCTGACATGGTCCTGATAGCAGAAAGAGTTGAACAAGGGATCAAGATAGGAAGAATCGTTGTTCCCACTCCTGAGGTAACACCTAGGAAAGAGCCAATCATAAAGAAAGATGTCAACTTTGCCTTTCACCAGCCTAGCTACATGCCACCTATTACACCACCACCATACCACGCGCCATCACCATTCTCACCGCCTCCATATAACCCACCAAAGAACCAAAATAACCAGAACAATTGTTGGAAACAGGAACCACTGCTACCTCTTCCAGTTCCTTTAGGGGAAATCTACGAGCGTCTTCTAGCGATCGGGCAAATCGCACCAACCCCAATCCCACCTATACAACCCCCATACCTAAAGTGGTATGATCCTAATGCTAGATGCGTGTACCATGCTGGAGCTCTAGGCCACACCATAGAAAATTGCGTTGGCTTTAGAACCAAAGTCCATTACTTAATCAAGTGCGGATGGATCTCCTTCGAAGGGTTAACCAAAGAACCCAACACAAACACTAACCCTCTTCCAAATCATGCTCTGGGTAGCGGAAGGATGACGTAGGGCTCGGTCATTTTTGTGAAGTCTGAGGGGGGGCCCGTGCGCAATTGGACCGTCATCACGCTTCTTGATGTTCACTTGTAAATATATACGCATGTTTTGTTGTCTTTTATAGGAACCTACGTTCCCCTTTGGTTAAAAAGATGAACAAAATGTAAATATATGTTCATGTCTTGTTGTCTTTTATAGGAACTTGCGTTCCCCTTCGGTTTAAAAAAAATATATAAAAAAAACAAAAAAAAAACAAAAAAACACAAATGAGAACCTTTTTGAAAAAAACTTACGTATCATATCTTTTGAGTTTTAAATAACGAAAGGGGAGTATGGCGTCGGCCGCACCTAGGAGTAGTTAGGGTCACAAGAACCACGTTTTGACTAACCCCATTAACCCAATGCTAAGTTTTATAGGTACAATGATAGGTGTGTGCGTTCACACATGTTTCAACAGGTGAGTTCTTCTCCATACACACGAGCAAGGGTGATGAAGAGGCCATTCTCATCTAGAACACTATTCAAGAACTTAATGGCTATTCTTCAAGATGCCATGATGGAACTGTCAGAAATGTCTACAACTAAATTTGGGCGAAGCGGTTCACACCTCTACTTTCGTCAGTCTTGATCACATGCGTGAAAAGAAGCTTCGCCATAGTTGAACCTACGACTTTAAACAAGGGCGCTCAGTAGGAGGCGACCCACGTGTTCTTCTCAATATTTCTATTTTTTGTTAATTTTAAATTCAACATCTTGGGATACCTTTTCCCTATGAATTTATTATTTAAATCGTCTTTTACATTTCAGGTGTAACGAGACTTGCAAACTTGGGGGCAAGCAAGTGGAGTGACGACCAAAAGAAGGTGTCGAAAAATGTCAAAGCTCATTTTTCAGGTGAGTTTGTCCTTTACCCTTTGCAATTTCCCTTTCCGCAATTTACGTTTCCATAATTTATGTTTTCGCAATTTACACTTCCACAATTTACATTGTTCATAATTATAGAAATTTCTACAATTTGCATTGTTACAACCATGCGCGTGTAACGTTTAGTTTTCTCAAAAAAAAAATTAAAAAAATAAAATAAAATTAGTACATGTACTACTTGGGCTAAAAAGAAGGAAAACAAAAAAGCCCACGTTTTTTGAACCTTTTAAATCAAAGCATTCATCATTTTGCGTTCATTGGAAATTGTATGAACATACGAGATTTTTTTTCTGTTAACTCTTATATCCATGACATGTTTAGATGTAAGCAATCACAAACATATCCCTGTGAGTATTTGGGGCCTTCACGCCTTGTTTCTTTCATGAGTGTAAATGCTAAACTAGGTGCTAGTTAGATTTGCATAATATCCAGGGTACATGAACAATCAGACATGGGATAACGGTAAGATGACATTGGACTTTGCTTTTGCTCTTCTTCCACATTTTCATTTTTAACCTTTTTTTCCCTCAAAACACATATTTTGTACACCATGTACAAACTCTATCAAACACCCAAAGGCCTCCTAACCAAGTGAGTAGTGCTCGACTGGTACCGCTAAACTGGGGTTGAAGTTATACATCAAACAAGGGAATGACAAGGGAGCCCTTAGAGGATCGCTAACAAATCAACGTTGAAAGAAGGCTAAATAAAACAAGACTTGGAGGCCTCTGCAAAAAACAAAGAGGATGACAAACCAAAAACAAAAAAAACAAACAAAAAAAAAACAAAAAACAAAAAAAACAACAAAACACAAAAACAAAACAAAAATGAAAAAAAAAAAAAAAAAAGTGTGTTCAAAGAACACAATCAACAAAACAAAAGTAGAAGCAAACACTTACAAAAATGGTCAAACATCAAAACAACAAAATAATCTCAAAAAGATCATCGGAAACTTGGGCTCGATGCCCTCCAAACAAACCAGAAGGAACGTCTACAGTAAAAGATTCAAGAGTTTGTGCACTTTGCTTTCGCCACAATCAAGTCGTCAAGCATCGTTAACCGCAATTTGTCCTCATCGCAATCAGTCGTCGAGCACAAAACTCATTAAAACCTTTCGTAAAAAAAACACAATCCTTTCTTCTACAAATTCCTCCTTTCTTCCCTCCTCGCAAAGTCCTTTCGATTATTAGCAGGCCCATGCATGTGCATCTTTCACTCGGATTGACATTGCAAATTTAATTTTTGCGCTATATTTATTGCATTTTTTTAGGAGTGTAAACACATAGCCTTGTTTTCTGAGCGTGAGCGCAAACACTAATATCTGGTGAGGATTGCTTACAGTTGCATGTCATGGGAAAGTCTTGTTCTTGAGGTCGTTATTTCCGGAACAAGATGTATACGTTATCTAGACTTGAATCCATCATGTTCATATAACGAAAATTGGACAAACATTTAGCAAAAAATACTTGAATTTATTTTCTTAAACAAAGAAAATCATTTTCATTCCAAAAAAACTTGGGGGCAAGCCGAGGGTTAAATGTAGGAAAACTTCTCACATTATCAAATTGCTCTCTCCTATTTCTATCTGTTGCTGCTTTGTGGTTGCTTCCTTCCTATTTGCAGGATACAGGTACACTTTGATGGAATCACACAAATTGGGTCTTCGATAAAGAGATCGTTGTAAAACCCTCGTCACCTTGGATTTTCATTAAAATCCAATCAAACGAATGGAGGACGTTACCACTCCACAACCATGGGTCTTCGATAAAAAAATCGTTGTAAAACCCTCGCCTTGGATTTTCATCAAAATCCAATCAACATCGAATAGAGAAAGTTACCACTCCTCAATTGGGTCTTCGATCACAACATCGTTGTAATACCCTCATCTTGGATTTTCATCAAAATCCAATCAAATCGAATGGAGTACGTTACCACTCCCAAGTCAAATTCATGTGGCGGATCACGCTCCCTCACGTTCAAATCAACCTCAGTTCACATGGTAAGTTCTAGGTAAGACTTGCTTTCCCTTTAAACCTTTTTTTCAAAAAAAACACCACGGTAAGTTCGCGGAGGTGCAATATCCCCACTTACCACCTTATTTTTCGCACAGTAAGTTCGCGGAGGTGCAATACCCCCACTTACCACCTTATTTTTCGCACAGTAAGTTCGCGGAGGTGCAATACCCCCACTTATGACCTTATTTTTCGCACAGTAAGTTCGCGGAGGTGCAATACCCCCACTTACCACTCTATTTTTAGCACAGTAAGTTCGCGGAGGTGCAATACCCCCACTTACCACCTTATTTTTCGCACAGTAAGTTCGCGGAGGTGTAATACCCCCACTTACCACCTTATTTTTCGCACAAGTTCGCAGTAGTACAAGATCACCCACTTCCTAGGTCATGTGGAGGCCAAGGTCCCCTAAAATTTCAGTTCACATGCCACCCCCGCTATCAAATCAACATCAAAACAAAGGTATGTTACCCTCAATCAATATCCGAGCAAAGGTACGTCTCAAACTCTCATTTACCTTTGTGTCAAAACGTATAAAGTGTGAGTGTTACCCTCACCTTTCATAATTCTACATTTCTGCGTAATTACTACTCCTCCTTGAGCGACTATATTTTTAAAATTCATGTCTAATTACTACTCCTCCTTGAGCGACTATATCTTTAAAATTCATGTCTAATTATTACTCCTCCTTGAGCGACCATGTCTTTACATAATTCTACATTTCTGCATAATTATTACTTGAACGATTACCTTTCAATTCATGCATAATCCCACACCTCAACCACTTATGATGTACTTCAAAACATGGTAAAAGACCGGAGCAACCGTCTTTACTGCTAATCAAAAATCTAAGTTACACTGTATTTTTGATCAGACAGTAAAGAGGGGGCAACTGTTGCTACCTGAATTTTGACTTGCGTCGCAAGCTTTTTCGCACGTTTAATTCGTTTATCGCATTTAATAGCTTGTCTGGGTCAAATCTCTGTCGATTCTTGGTCCTAGGCTAGCTTGTTTAGTATTCCGTGTCATTTCATGCACTTTCAAATTTTTGTACTTTTAACTGTCTTTTCACTCGAACTTCTATCGGTCTCGAGTAAGTTTTCTCGGACCGAGGCTCAAATTCTCTATTTCTTTCAATGATAATTACGTGCTAATTTTCTCTTTCATGCCACCGCGTTCAGTTTCGTTCAATTTTTGTCGTAAGGATTAATATTTTGCGCGCGAACGTTTTGACACTTCCGAAAGAGAAAATAAAACCGTCACCTCAACTTTCGCATTAATTCACTGTATATTAGTTTTCTCGGCTTATTTTTTTACACATAGTTGGTCTCGCTTCGGGTTTATTTTTGGTTTCGACGATTTCGCTCGTACCAAAATATCCCATTTTGTGCCTAAAAGTGAGATAAGTACCACATAAATGCCATTTAATGCATTCTTACCCTTCCAACACCACTCCAACTCACCTAGATCATCATAAAATCCCATCCAAACACCCTTGGCCACACAATTAAGCTTGCTCATCACCTAGCCACACAACCACACAATCAGCTCTAGCCACACAAACAATTCGACCAACCCTAGCCACACAACCAACTAAACCCAAAATTTTCCTTTTCTCTATAAATAGAGAGCTTCATTCAACAAATCAAGGGCACCAAATCCTCCTCTTAATCTCTACTTCTTGCACTACCTTCTTGGACAATTACTCTCCCGGAAAGGTAAGCTACCTCTCTCTCTCTAGCTTCTTTAATTTTCATTTTCATTATAATGCATGAATAAACTGAAAAAACTTGCATAATATGCTTAGTTTTCATACTATGTATGCTTCCCTTGCTCCAATTTGAATACATGATGCTTTGAGTAATTAATGGACATATATGCATATTAATTAGGGGAAATAGTTTTTACCACCCCTGAACTATCGTCGAAAATCAAAAACTTCCCCTGAATTTCATTTTTTGAAATTCACTCCCCTAGACTATTGTTTTCGGGCAAAAAGTCCCTTCTGTCCATAATTAAATCAATTTTTTTATGAATTCTTGGAATTTTTGACAATGTTTCTTGATTTTTAGGTTAATTAAATATTTTCGTGAATTTTTACATTTTTTTTAGATTTTTTACAATTTTTTTAAAATTGTAAAAATGTGCATTGAAGGGGCTTTTTGCCCAAAAGCAATAGTCCAGGGGGGCGAATTTCAAAAAATGATGTTCAGCGGAGGTTTTTGATTTTCGACGATAGTTCAGGGGTGGTAAAAACTATTTCCCCTATTAATTAAACTTGTCTTTCCATGCAAAATCGCCCTCGTTATAGACTTGTTTTTCTTGCTGTTTTTGTGGCTTTTATTTTCTGTTTTGCTACCTTAATTATTGCAACCATTTTTGGGTAAGAATGGTGGAAGTTTAAAACTTGAGTTTTGGCCATGGTGGCCGGCTTGGTTGGAGAAGAAGAAGGAAGAAGGTGAGTAATGGCGGGAATGGTAAGACAAAAGGTGATGGGCTTTGGCCCATTTTATGTGTTAAATTAAAATTTGGGCTTGGCTTTGGCCAAGCCCATTTTTTAATGCTCAAATTTCCAACGTGGGACTCGGTCCATTAATGTTTTCGTCAAAATTGTATAAATATTCGTATGCTTATTTTTTGGCTTAAATGACGTTAAAAAATGTTCATATGTTTATTTTTTGTGATTAAAATGATGAAAAACGATTATATGCTTTTGTGATAAAATGAATAAAATGTTTACATGTTTTATTTTTGTATTTTAATTACATGAGAGTTGGCATGATTTAAATGATGTGTTATGCCATGTTAAAATGATTGTATGATAATAATAATTATGCCATGTTAATTAAATTTATATGATAATAATAATTATGCCATGTTTTGTTTAATCAAAATTTGCATGATAATAATAATTATGCCATGTTAATTAAATTTATATGATAATAATAATTACGCCATGTTAGTTAAGTTTGTATGATAATAATAATTATGCCATGTTTTGTTTAATCAAAATTTGTATGATAATAATGATTATGCCATGTTTTAATTATTTAAGTGCACATATGAAATAAATTGCTTATTCCTTCATCATGTTTATTTAAATATTTATTCGTCATAATAAATGTTGCATGTGCTCTTTATTATTTATTTATTTTTGAAAACGTTGCTAACACTCTCATTTTGCAAGGAAGATCAAGATCACGCAACGCAAGTAAGTCTTTATTCCAAGTCTCTTTTATTTATTCAATGTTTTCCGCAAATATTATTCGTACATCTAGTGTTTAGAAATGTTAAATCGTATGCATGATAAAATCAACTCACATGCTTACATGTTTAAATCACTTGCTTTATACCATGAAATTAATTGCTATATATTGATATGTGAGCATGGTGGCTTCAAATCCCACACGGTTATTTGCATTCACGAAAACGTACGATGTTTGTATTATCCATGTTAGGATCACTTAGTAATTAATTAATTAATCATGCATGACTCGATGATAAAAAAGGGGGAACGTCCGCTCTAGCATAACGAACAAACGGTAACCCCGTCCTTCGTGTCCCGATCGGAAATAACATGTCCCTACGAAAATGCTAAGATGTAACGTCACCTTTGAGGGCCAAATCATGCCAAAAATGTTAAATAATCAAAAAGTGTCCCAATTCGGTAATCGGACTCTGTTGACATGATCCAATCATTGGCCTATGTAAATGATTGGAAAGTGACTTGAGTTAGTGGGAAGAATTGGTTGACATGCTTCGATTATTCGTTTTCGTGTCAAAAACAAAATCAAGCATAATAAACACCTTTTAATTTATAACCGGTAACCTTTTTAAGGGTGTGACTTGGGTGCCTAACACCTTCCCAAGTCCACAATACGACCTCGAACCTTTGTTCAATGGTTTAGACCAAGCCTTAGTTTTTTTATTTTTATGCCATGACATTAGGTTCCCTAAACCTTAGAAAATAGGGTGGCGACTTCATTGTATTATGCGAAGCATCCATTTATGCTTAGCATCCGTCCCGAACTTTAAACTCGTTTTCAACGAAAAAAGGGGGTGCGACAGTTTGGCGACTTCACTGGGGACTAGTAGGGTCGAAGCCGGTTTTTTTTAAGGTGTTTTTTTTTATTTACTTGCTTTAATAAACTATTTTCGTGACTATTTGTTATTGCTTTGATCAACTGTCATACGCATTGCATGCATAGGCCCTACACCTAGGGGTCGCCTTACCAAATAAGTTTAGGACGGGGAGTAATGACACCCTGGGACACGAGTCCTGGGTAATGTTCACGAAACCCAACCCGCTCGAACCCTTAAAGCTAGCCGGGCGGTTGGCCCCATTCTGGTAAGCGGACTCGGTGGACATGATTCAATCATTGGCCTATGTAAATGATTGGAAAGTGACCTGAGTTCGTGGGAAGGAATAGGTGGTCCCTCTACGACACTTTTTGGACCATTTTATGGTATCGTTGGGAACCTTTAGGCCGTTAGAACTTTAGTCGACGTCAAAATCCCCCATCACGTGCATCATACTTGTTTTATCGTGGCTTGGTTTACCACGTTTTCTACGTTTTTTATCTTTCGCACTAATCTAGTAATGCATGTAAAGAACCTAGTAACATATTTTGTGTAAGTTGCTAAGGCAGGGACTCTGTTTTATGTTCTTTCCCCAGGACCCATCCTGCTTGTTCAAATGACAGTGCTTACGCTACTTTCACTTGATACTTTTAGGGGAAGAAGTTTTGATAATCAAGCTGCACTAGGGGACATGTTGAAATCCGGTTTCATTCCCGATATTATGGCCAAGATTGGATAGAGGAAGCGGTGTTGCAAAAAGGAAAGATTGCGTCATTAGAATATTTTTGATGAGCAAACGGATCCCGACTTCCAAGATTGGCACCTTCAGAATCAAGCATTTGTTGCTTAGATTTTTTTTTCTCTTTTACCCCATGTAACAATGTTCCTAGACTTTATTTACTAGCCTTTAAATAAATCTAGATAGTTAATCAACTTGTAATGGTTGTAACCCCTTTTTGACGAAAAAAAATCAATGACAAAATTTCGTGAATTATTCGGATAATTGTAAAATGCGTTTTTTTCACACATCCAAAAGACATCGAACGGCCATCGCCTACAATCAAATCAACCTCCCCCCCCAAAATAAACCACATATAAAACCCACAAAAAAAAACACCAAAGGACTGACCTTGGGAAAAAAAAAACACGCTCACAAAAAATTCAGAACGCAAGAAGTAGTTGTTTTGGGTTCAGCTGCACACTCTTTTATCTTGGCCAATATGAACGCAATTGGCTAGGAATTTTCACTTTACCTAAACACGAAAAATATTCATAACACATAGAACTCCACCCTTACCAAATTTTATAATTTTCAGAACAACACATTTCCCACAAAGAAATTGAGTACGCAAAGACAGCGCTCTTTCTCAGTCTTAGCCGCGCGATCTTCTATTTCAGCCTAAATGAAGATGATTTACTCGGAGTTTCCCATCCGCCAAAACATGAAAGATGTTTCCAACATGTTGAAGTTTAGCCATGAAAAATTTCATGAAGTTATGGCTAGCCAAACTCTCACAAAAAAATTCGGAACGCAAGAGAAGTTCGCACTTTCTCGGCCTCAGCTGCGCAATATTTTGTCTCGGCCAATATGAATACGTTTGGATCCAAATTTTCACTCAACCAAAACACGAAAGATGTTCATCACACATAGAAATCCACCCCCACCAAATTTCAGAAGTTTCGGAACAGCAAATCTCTAACAAAAAAAAATAGAACGCAGGGGCAGATGCTCCTCGGTCTCAGCTGCGCGATCTTTTGTTTTGGCCAATATCAACGTGATTTACTCGGAATTTCCACTTGGCAAAAACACAAAAGATGTTCCCAACATGTTGAAGTTCATCCATACCAAATTGCAGATTTTTCGGAGCAGCGTAGCTCCATCCAAGGAGGCTGCAATCGGCTCCCAAACCTGTCTCTGGCGGCATGCCGCCTGGCCCTTAGCTGCATGTCGCTAGCTTCGCTCCAAATCCCATCAAAATCATTTTTTTGGCCTCCAAAATCATCCGCTCAGTTGCGCGATCTTTTATTTTAGCCAATATCAACGTGATTCACTCAGAATTTCAACTTGTACAAAACATGAACGATGTTTCCAACTTGTTGAAGTTCACCCATGCCAAATTTCAGAAAGTTCTGGGCAGCCAATCTCTTGCAAAAAATTCTAAACTCGAGGATAGCTGCTCTACTCGGTCTCAGCTGCGCGTTCTTTTGCTTTGGCCAATATCAACACAATCGGCTTGGAATTTCCACTTGGCCAAAACGCAAAAGATGTTCATAACACCTTGAAGAGTTTCCATGCCAAAAATGGGATTTTTTCGAGCAACGCATCGCTAGCAAATAATTTGGACCATACCATACCGAACTTAGTTCGGACGGTAGTTCGGTATACCGTACAGTAAAAAATTGAAAAAAATACCGACTGAACTTTTGAAATTACGGTACGGTAATTCGATGGACAACCCTATGTATACTTATAATTTGATATTTTTATAAGTACAATATCTTACATATATGATGACTTCTACGGATGCTACATTTGGCGTAAACCTTCCAAGGCCTACATGCCTCCTTATTTCTAAGAGCCTTATTTTGAGCCACCACACCACAGACGTGAAGATGAGCAAGGTGTGGCCGAGCACCATTATCCCAAGCCTCCACCTCAAGGTCGCGCCTATGAGAGGCCACATCACTCGCCTTCTCTGATCATGTCACAAAAGAGAGAGACTCTTAGTGTGGCCGAAAGTCTAGCCAACCTCGCCAACCTCGCCTGTCAATTGTAAACTATAAACACAAGATGGGAACAATAGGATAGAGAGGAGAGTGAAAAGAAGTGTAAATTTGACAATGAGTGGAGAGCAAAAAGAGGATGATGTGCCAAATATTACCCCTGAAAAAGAGGTGGTTATACCTCATTTAAGTGAAAAAAGTGAGCGCAATGGAGAGGAAGAGAAGGCCAAGGGCTTGAGAGAAGAAAAGAGAGAAAAGATTGACAAGAATATTTCTAACATTGATACTTCCTTCTCTTCTTTTTGTATGCCTCTTTTGCAGGAATTCCCTATGGATTTCGTAAAGAAGTTTAGAGCCTATGGGGATCCTTTCGTAAGCTCCTTTACGGACCAACGCCATGAGTATATTGAGGTGTACCCTTGACCACTTCGTCCTCTCATGCTGCTATCTCCCCAAGTAGCATTCGTGACGCAATTCATTGTTCATATGGCAAGTGCTCACCTAAGGTCGCGCTTGAAGTGCCCAAAATGAGTGCCTAGATTGTATACTCTCCGATGTACAAATTCGAGGACGAATCCTCTTGAAGGGGTAGATAATGATATGAGCATGAGAGGGGCCAAGTTTTGGACAAAATGGAAGCCTAGGCTAAGGCGCAAAAAGCACATGGGATGGGCGAAGAAACCATGAAGCCCCTCACGAGCTTATAGATTTGAGGGCGAATCCTTTTGAAGAGGAAGGGAATGATACTAGCATGGCCAACTCCGCTTTTGTGCCTAATCATCCATGGTTTTTTTATGATCAAAGGGTGCGGAGAATTGGAGGAAAAACACATAATAACAAAGCCCTAGCAACCCATGAGCCAACCACCAAGGATTGAAGCCAAGAAAATATGGGATTTTTAAAGACAATGCTTAACGGCATACCGTTAGATTTGACATAAATGACAAGTTATTTTGGAAATTTGGTGTTTTGAGAGTTCGAAGAAAATGAAGCCAATGGTTGATGGATGTCGAATCCAACAACTAATATATGTAATTTCAACTCAGCACTAATGACAAAATAAATTGTAAATAGTGACAAAATAAATTTAAAACTTTGTTTTGACCGTTAAATAATTAAAACAGAGGGGTTTTGGTTTTGAAAAATGATTAAAAGTAAATTAAAATAGTGAAAATTGATCTGGAACAAGTCTAGGATAGATTCTTGGTGAAAAACAGAATAAAAAACTCCTAGCAAAGACAACGACAAGGTTATGATTCTATTATGTTTATCATTGATTCATGGATTTTTATTTCTAATTTATGGAGTAGCTATAGCAACCAAGTATACTTAGGTTCCCTCCTTTCCTCCTGCGACAAGTTACTTAAAGGTACACTTATTAAGCAACCCTAATTTATCTAGCAACCTTAAGGTACACTTATAAGATTTAACTAGAAAAATTGATAAAACTAAGGAAAGACTAACTCTAAGCTAAGACTAAGGTACACTTATAGCCTTTAGATTTAATTATTCATTTACTCTAGTCTCAAAGAGCCTGCAACTAAGATCGATCTATGTGTTCCTTGGGCTTCGTAATCCACAGCCTTCTGAACTTACATTAACTATTCAAATTGAAACCTAAGGTGATCAGTCTTAAATACAACATGAATAATTTTGGAGTTAAATCAATGAATGAATAAACACAAATACAAAAAGTAAGAAGAATGTTTAGATTTCACGACGATGACGAATCATAACCCTTGTTGTCTTTGCTAGGAATTGAGTGTTTAGCTCGACATAGACATAATAATAAAAAATGTAAAATTTAGAAATTGCATAAAAATAAATCCGGTGGCCTCAATGAAGAAGACAACCACAAAGATTTTATACTGAAATTTATTCCTAGAAAATGAGATGAATCAATAAAGAAAGCAAGGGAGAGTATTTATATTGTTCTTTCTCCTTTAAAATTCTCTATCAAATCCTCTTAAAATCCTAATTTAAAAAGTATATTTGAATCTAAATTTAAAATCAAATCAAATCAAATATCTAACAAATCCCTATTATTGGGAATATTTTGTGGCACTTATTCAGGAATTGATTGCAAGATTTGCGGCTTCAATTTAGTTATTCTTCTTACCATGTATTTGTATATATATTACCTAGAATAGGGATTTACATTAGCTGTAAATTGTTGCCTAATTTAGGTTGTACATTATCTTCTTATTTAAGGAGAAGTATCTCCAAGGAAAAGACATCTTGCTCAAAACTTGTTATGGTAGCGGAGCCAGCAATCCCTTGCTGACTCTCTTCTTTGGGCTGGTTTCTTTTCTTGGCTCTTCTTCGTTTTGGGTTGATTTATTATCAACATTTTAGTTTTGTGATTTTTGTTGGTTTAGGATGTCTGCTGAAATTTTTTCCGGCAAATCCTCCGAGACATTTTCCATTAGGCTTACAGGCAAGAATTACTCTGCCTGGGAGTTTCAGTTCAGAATGTTTGAGCAATATTATTCTGAATTCATTAACCTATGGAGCGAATATTCTGGTATTATCTATTCTAAGGTCTCTCCCGCGACGTTGGGAGGTCTTCGGGAGATTCATAAAGAAAGTAAGCGAGATAAGTTTTTGATGAAATTGAGACCGGAATTTGAAACTGCACGGGCTGGATTGTTGAACAGAAATCCAGTTCCCTCCCTAGACATATGTGTTGGTGAATTATTGCGTGAAGAACAGAGGATGGCTACCCAAGCTGTTCTAAGTGGACCTAAAGAAACCGCTGATTTGGTCACTCTTGCTTATGCTGCTTAAGGAAGGAATCGAGGGAAGGGACAATCACAATGCTATAGTTGCAAGGAGTTTGGCCATATCACACAGAATTGTAGTAAGAAATTCTGTAACTACTGCAAACAATAGGGGCATATCATCAAGGAGTATCCTACACGGCTAGAACATCAGAAAACCCAAGCCTTTCAAGCAGTTGTTTCCTCTTCTACTATTAATGATGGGACTGCGACGGGAACACAAGCCAATCAAACCCCTCTTACCCCAGAAATGGTACAACAAATGATTCTCACTGCATTCTCTACTCTTGGACTTCAAGGTCACAGTAAGTCTATTCCCTTTCCTTGGATTGTTGATTCTGGCGCATCCAATCATATGACTGGATCACCTACTTTATTACATAATATAAGAGAGTATACTGGTACACAAAATATTGAAATTACCAACGACAGTAATCTTCCTATTACAGCCATTGGTGATATCACGCCTTCTTTTCGTCATGTATTTGTTTCTCCCAGCTTGTCTACTAGCCTTATTTATGTTGGTCAACTGGTGGATAATCACTGTGATGTGCATTTTTCTTGGAATGGATGTCTTGTGCAGGATCAGGTGTCGGGGAAGGTGATCGCGAAGGGGCCTAAAGTGGGCAGAATTTTTCCGTTTCAATTTTCTATTCCTAGAACTCTGTCTTTCGCTTCTCTTATTGTTGAAAATAAGGCCGCTATTTGGCATAAATGCTTGGGTCATCCGAATAATGTGATTTTGTCTACTCTAATGAATCGTGGGGTTCTTGGTAACAAAGAACACAATTTCAATTTTGATTGTTCTACCTGTAAGTTGGGAAAAAGTAAAACGCTACCTTTTCCTTCATCTGGACATCATGCTAATACATGTTTTGAGATTATACATTCTGATGTTTGGGGTATTGCTCCTATTATCTAGCATGCACAGTATAAATACTTTGTAACATTTATTGATGATTACAGCCGTTTCACATGGATATATTTTCTGCGCACCAAGGCTGAAGTATTCACTATTTTTCAAAATTTCTAACCTACATTGAGACGCAATTTTCTACATGTATTAAGATATTACGGTCTGATAATGGAGGGGAATACATGTCACATGAATTTTAGGGATACTTGCAAAGGAAAGGTATTATATCTCAACGATCATGCCCTTATACCCCTCAACAGAACGGGGTGGCTAAATGTAAGAACCGTCACTTGTTGGATGTGGTTCGCACGTTGCTCTTGGAGTCCTCGGTTCCGGCTAAGTTTTGGGTAGAAGCTTTGTCAACTGCAGTATATTTAATCAATCGGCTACCTTCACAGCAATTACAGTTTGATTCCCCTTACTATCGTCTCTTCAGCACACATCCTAACTATGACATGTTGCACACTTTTGGTTGTGTTTGCTTTGTTCACTTGCCTTCTCATGAGGCCACAAAATTATGGCACAATCAGTAACATGTGCTTTTATGGGTTATAGTACTACTCAGAAAGGATATATGTGCTATGATGTTACTGCTCAGCGCATGCGTATCTCTAGAAATGTGATCTTCTTTGAAACCGAGTATTTTTTCCAGCAACACGTCTCTCATCTTGATAGTGTTAGTATTCCTACCTTTGATGAAAGCCATGATATGCCATCACCCATTGAGCACTTTCAACCCGACCTTGTTTATCGACGAAGACGGCCTTCTGCGCAAATCCTTCCTGACCCTGATCTGGTGTCTGCTCCAGTGGCTCTTCGACGGTCACTCCGTACCACTCATCCTCCAAAACGGTATGGTTTTTCTGCCATTTTAGCTAACACTGTTGTACCTACTTGTTATTCCCAAGTAACTAAACATGCATGCTAGACGAAATCCATGCAAGAAGAGCTTCAAGCGCTTCAGGAGAATCATACTTGGGATATTATTCCATGTCCTACAGAGGTCAAACCCATTGGGTGTAAATGGGTATATTCCATCCAACTTCACGCTGACGGGTCTATTGACAGATATAAGGCCAGGCTGGTGGCACTCGGTAATCGACATGAGTATGGGGTTGACTATGAAGAAACATTCACCCCGGTTGCAAAGATGACTACTATGCGACTTGTCCTTGCTATTGCAGCCTCTCAAGGTTGGCCATTGCGACAAATGGATGTTAAGAATGCCTTTTTACATGGGGACCTTAAGGAAGAAATCTATAAGACTCCACCATCTGGATTCTTTTCTACACCATCGGCGGATGTTTGTAAGCTCAAACAATCACTCTATGGCTTGAAACAAGCACCACGTGCCTGGTTTGACAAGTTTAGATCTACACTCCTTAGCTTCTCCTTTGTCCAGAGTCAGTATGATTCTTCTCTGTTTCTTTGCAAAACTACGAAAGGCATAGTCTTACTCTTGATTTATGTGGATGATATTGTCATTACGCGTACTGACTCCACTTTGATTTCACAACTTCAAGAGCATCTTCATCAGTCCTTCCATATGAAGGACTTAGGTCCTTTGCAATATTTTCTAGGCTTTGAAGTACATTCAACTGTTGTTGGTGTCTTCTTATACCAACATAAATATACTTAGGATCTTATCTCTTTGGTTGGTCTACAAGATGGTCGCTCGGTTGACACTCCTTTAGAGGTAAATGTCAAATTTCGTCGGGATGATGGTGATTCTCTTTCTGATCCATCTCTGTATCGCCGCTTAGTGGGGAGCCTTAATTATTTGACGATTACTCGGCCAGATATTTCCTTTGTTGTTCAACAGGTTAGCCAATTTATGCAATCACCTACACACATCCCTCTAGCTGCTGTTCGCCGTATTATTAGATATTTGCAAGGAACTTCTGATCGAGGACTTTTCTTTTCCGTGAATACTCCTATACGTTTAGTTGCATACAGTGACGCGGATTGGGCTGGTTGCTTTGATACTCGCCGTTCTATTACCGGATGGTGTATGTTTCTTGGTGACTCTCTTGTATCATGGAAAAGCAAGAAGCAAGATCGAGTATCTAAATCTTCAACTGAGTCTGAATATCGTGCTATGTCCTCAGCATGTTCAGAAATTGTTTAGCTTCGGGGGTTATTGGGTGAGCTTCGCTTTCCTCAAATTGAGCCTACTCCTCTTCATGCCGACAACACTAGTGCCATCCAAATTGTCGCAAATCCAGTATTTTATGAACGTACGAAACACATTGAAGTGGATTGCCATTCTATACGAGATGCCTATGATGATCGCGTGATTTCCCTTCCTCATATCAACACTCCTGTTCAAACAGCTGAAGTATTTACAAAGGCTCTTTCCAGACATCGTCATCAGTTTATGGTTGCCAAATTGATGCTTCACAACAATCCCGCATCAATTTGAGGGGGGATATTACTGGGAATATTCTATGGCACTTATTCAGGAATTGATTGCAAGATTTGTGGCTTCAATTTAGTTATTCTTCTTACCATGTATTTGTATATATATTACCTAGAATAGGGATTTACATTAGCTGTAAATTGTTGCCTAATTTAGGTTGTGCATTATCTTCTTATTTACGGAGAAGTATCTCTAAGGAAAAGACATCTTGCTCAAAACTTGTTAATACCCACATCTTTGCTTAATCAATTTCCATGATTTTGACTTTGAAATTCAAAACCGGTTGTTGCACCCTCTTTGTCTTAACTTGAATGTATTTTCCTTCAAACTTTCGCACTACAGCTTCTTTTCCTTCTTTTCTTTAAATCATTCTTTTCTGCAAAAATGGAGGGAAATGATAAAAAAAGAGGTAGTATCTCTATCTAAAAATACACATTTAGATAGAGATAATTATCAAATCAAACACACAATCAACAACATACCATTAAACCACTAACGGTATATCGTTATCTTCGATAGCTGTTGGCCGAATTCGCAAGGAAGAAGAACGACGCTAATGGCATACCATTATGACCCTAACGGTATACCGTTAGCCATTGCCTCAAGTGACAATTTTGGCCTTTTTGGACATTTTGAAGAGCACCACTTCAAGGCCTTGTATAAATAACTCTTTTATGTCATTTTGTAAACTTAGCTTATATTTTTTATGAACACTTAGTTTAGTGCTTTAGCCTCCTAATTCTCATTGTAAGCTCTCTCGGTGCTTGTCTATTTTGGTTTTGGAAAGCCAATGACTTGAGTCAAGGAAAAACATTCAAAATTTCTAAATTGTTAGTGTCAAATTTGGGTTGCACATTTATTGTGATTTACAACATCAAAAAACCAAACAATAACCTTGGATTTCATTCAAGTTGTGTGTAGTTTTTTCATACTTCCTTTTGTGTGAGCATTTGAATTTGAATATTGAGTGTTTGTGATCTTGATAATCTTACCCGTGTATTCAAGACGATCTTCAAGTAAAACTCAAGTTTTCATTCGTTTCATTGTTCAATCATCCACCTCAATCTCCTTCCGTATTTCTCCATCCACCATCTTATGAATTCTTTACAGAAGTGCATAACTTTGGTGCCATACGGATTTCCACCAAGCTCGCAAGAGAAACCGTGTCATCCTTACGGGTATTTACCGTTCATCTCTTTGTGCATCTCTTTCGTGCTTCTTCCGCTACGTCCTCCCCCTATTTTCCACCAAATATTCTTATTTTTTTCTTATTGTGTGTTTTGTGACAAACTCAAGGCTAGATCCTTGCACAAAAGACCATACGGATAACCGGAACCGTATCACTAGGCCTCGCTGAGCGAGCCAAGCAACTAGTGGTTAGAAGCATGACGTCATACCTTAACGGTCGCCAAGTATTGGCCTGGCAATGCTACAGGCCAAAGCTAGCATGCTGCCAACCCATGGTCATCTGTAAAGCCACACGCTCAGCCCTGCACTTCTAATTCAAGCTGAATTCCGAAATGGGCCATGTGACATCACCTAGGATATTTTTCCTCATTCTTGTATCCGAACAAGTAAAATGTAAATCATCTCTTTGTGTCAGAGAAATAATCAGTCTCTATTAATGGAATGACACTATCCACTTTGGGACGAAACACGTGCGATTTTTTCCAAAAGGCCTCATTCCATTAAGAGTTCCATCACTCTTATATCTAGTTTATATTTCTCTTTACTTTCCGATATGAAATTTTAGTTTGCATACCTCAACAATTTCTCCCTCAAACCAAGTACTATAGAGTTCACAATTTAGGCTTACCAATCTCCCCTATCTAATCCTAGATTATCTACCACTCCCTAAAAACCGTCGCCAATGAAATGGTTATTAGTTATATATATTTTTTTTTTGGGTAAGCTAAATGGTTAGTTATTACCATAGTTATCAGAACCGGACCGGACAGCGAACCGTTTTCGCCAATTTGGTGGTTCAACCGGGTTGAACCGGGTTCGACCGGATTGTAGATGCTGGTCCGTCCGGAACCGTTTACATATTAAACCGGTAAATCTTAGACGATAAAACCGGATTAAACCGGATTGAACCGGCTGGTTTTTACTGTAGCATTTTATAATATATCAAAAAATATTATTAAAATTGAAAAAGTCCAAAAACGACGTCGTTTTGGGACTTTTCAAAACGGCGTCGTTTTGGTCTATATCTAAAAATGGCCCGGCCCATCAAATTTTTTTTTTTAAAAAAAAAAAACCAAACCAAAACGGCGTCGTTTTGGTTTGGTTCATCAAACCGACCGGTTCAACCCGGTTCGCCGGTTATGTAAAAACCGGCCGGTTTGACCGGTTGAACCCGGCTCACTTGCTTATCCGGTCCGATAGCTGAATCGAACCGGAAACTTGAAAAAAACCGGTTGAACCGGACGGACCGGCCGGTCCGGTCCGGTTCTGATAACTATGGTTATTACACACCATGTTAAAATTTGTTAATTACTTTTCCATAAATACCAATGAAATTTTTTATTATAATAAAAAATATCAACAAAAGCATTGAAATTTTTAAATTTTTGATAGAATTTGTTACTTTTTTATCACATAACATTATATTCGAAATGATATTTTTCAACTTTTTGTTAATTTTTTAATAATTATTATAATTTTTTATTTATGCATGAAAAAAATAACAATTTTTAATTGTAATAAGTCATTATAGGGATGAATTTAACTATTCCAATAATTCGGAATGAAATTCACATGCAATAATTAATTTGGTGATTTAATACGATGTGCTTTAATTGAAAAAACAAAAAGGTAGAGTGTGAATATCCCCAGACTCCCCACCTTATTGTAATATTTATATATAATGTAATGTTAATGTATAATTAAAGTTAATATATGGTTGATACACTTAAAAGTTAATATAGAATTGACATATGAAATTAAAAATTAATAACTAATTAAATTAAGAATTTATCAATTACTAATAAGTTAATGTTAAACTTATCATAATTCAATATTTATTCTATTTATTTGATATCTATAATCTTAAATTATTTATTTTAATAAAATAAAATAAATATTAATGAAAAAGTTATTTATTTTAATTAATTAACAAATAAAACTAAGTAAATGCTTAAAATAATGTATAGTAATTAATGAATATCAATCAATGTGTAATATTTGATATGTATCGAGTCATATTGGTATCCGATACTTGCCCCATATTTATATGACTATAAAAATATTATATTTTATGATTGTTTAATTTGAACGGAAGGGCCATGGTTGGTTCCCCTCCAAGGACAACGACGACACTCACACTAATGATATATATGACGCGCATTTAATTATTAATATTGTCAGTGCTCATTTAATCTCACTATTATCGTAATTATTATTATTTTAATTAAGATTATATTACATACCTATACTAACAAATATTGATAATATACGGAAAAGTTTAATGTATTAAAAAATCTATAAAAAAAATCAAGATTTTATGTTATATTATGCTATCATGTAATTATTAATTTTTAATCCTTTTAGTTATTATAATTAATTATTTTGCAACTTTTGGATAATATTGCATACGTACATGAGATTAATAAAATAATTTCTAAAAAATAGTTTTGCTAATTATATATTTTAATTACATGAAATCATTTTTAAAAACAAATCCTAATAAAATAATAAAATACCCACTTATCAGGCGATACGGTGCAAAAAAATAGAGTAAGAGTGTGAATATTAAATGGTAGAGTGTGAATATCTCCACTCTTAAAATAAGACTTTAATTGTATATAATATAAAACTATATATAAAATCTAAATCTTAAAAATAAAAAAATAGAAAGGGAAAAATAACAATGTAAATTATTGTCACGGTCTAGTCCAGAACATTTTCTTGTTTATTCAACGCTGTCCTACTGTCTGCTTCAAACAAAAATCTTATGGTTAACCCTTTTTTCGCAATTCATAATTCCTTCTTTTATAAAATAAAACTTACTTAAAAATGAATTTCATTTTGCAAAATTTTCATTTGTAAAAAAGAGATTTTATTAGAATTTTTTAGGAGACTAATTGAAGAAAAATCATACAAAATAGCAACAGATTATGCTCTCTTGCTTATCAGAAAAATAAAACTCCGAAATTATGGTTTTAAAAACCATACAAAAACTTATCAATGAACAGGCCTTAAAGCAGGAACGTGCACCCCAAATATAAATGCAGAGCTGCTGCTGCTGCTGCTGCTCCTCATCACACCATTATAATTCAAGCACTTCCCTGCAGGAGGACTCTCCCCTATACAAGGCACCCTTTGATCTCCACCACCCATCACCGCCTCCGCCGTCTCCTCCTCCTCTTCCTCCTCCTCCTCTTTCTCTTCCTCTTCCTCCTCCATAATAATGACCTCATCATCTTCCTCTTCTTGATCAAGATCTTGTACGACTTCTTGTTCTTGATGATCAACAGAACTGTTAGGAGGGACCAAGTTGGCAAGTTGGTCATCTAGAGGGACTAGCTGCAAAGTGAGGCGCCCATCTTCTCTATGAGCTCTGAAGTACTCATGATGCTTAACTTTTTCCTCTCTAAGAATAAGCCTCCCATCATTTGTGTAGTATCTCTTCAGCACCCATGGCATGTGGCCTGTCAAATTCTCGGTGCGCGCCAACAATGGGATTGATGGTGGGAATTTCTTGTTCTTCTTTGCCCATTTCTCCTCTCTTTTCTTCTGACAACAGATCTCGTACGCCTCTACTTGTTTCTGAGAAGATGTGAAGATATCTTCTTCTTCTTCATTGAAAATGCTTTTCTTCAAGTCCAAGCAACTCTCCACTCCAATGTAGTCTCCCATGTTGATGAGAGTACTTGATGATGAAAAAATATTAGTAGTAGTAGTATTGCTGAAAATCATGTCAATGTTATCTTGAATTGAGAGAGAGGCTATGGTGAAAATCAAGAAAAGGGTTCTTGAAATCAAGATTTGTTTGTTTTGGCTCCTTTTCTTGAATTTGGATGGTCAATAAATGGATTAATGGAAATGGATTGAGTATTGTAGAGAGACAGCTAATATCCTCTTGAAATCAAGATTTCTTTCTGTTTGTGGATTTATATTCATGATCTCCTGTGAAAGGAAAAAAGAAAAAGATGATTAGCATATTCGAATGAATAATACTCCCTTCAAGTTTAAATAAATATCGATTTTTCAAGAAATGATTTTAGTCATTTAATTGTCGTATTTCAAAATTATCTTTTATAGATAATGAGAAAATTATTCCTAAACAATTTTTAGGAAAAGCTACTAGATTATCACTCTATAATTAATGCAATAAAAACAGTTTAATCAGTAATTATATATAATAATTATAATCTAATAATTATTTTAATTATTGTAAAAAAAAAATGGACATCTATTTATAAATTTGGAGGGAGTGTAAACATCACATATGGGAAAACACAATCTCTCCCAAGAATAAAACTTTAAACTTACCAATTGAAAATATCATGGGTATTAATTAAGGAAATCATTTCAACACAAGATGGCATTTTTTTTTTCATTTTCTTATAAAATTAAAAAATTAAAAAGTTCTGTACAATTTAGAAAGTTAAAAGGTCGATATTTAACTTACTAGAGTGACTCAGTTGGTAAAAATCGTGACAAAATTAAATATAAAATCACAAATATTATATGCTTTAAAATCATAGGTTCGAACCGGTAAAGACCCACGCACGTGCCGGAGTTAAGGATAGTATAAGAATTTTATGATAAGAAAAAGAAAAAATTTGTTTGGCATTTAGTGGCAACATGCATGTATAAGTATTAGTGAGATCTTTATTTAGGCCCACAAGATAAATTTGGATCAGGCTCGATATGAAGTATATCCAAGCGGCCCATTTGGTTTGAAATGGATAAAAATAAATTATTGATAATATGGAAATTAAATGGAAATTTTCTATAGAGTTTTTTGATTTTTTAAACTTTTAATTTTTCAAAAAAAAAAAAGATCTGTAAAAATAATCAAATTAGAAAGTGAACGTTTAAGAGTGACAGTGATCTGGCATATATGTGCCAAGCTGGATTAACCAAACATGTAACAAAAGATAACTAATTATAAGCTGGATTAACCAAGCTATATATCCTAGTAATTCTTTTCCTTTTTCTTATTTTGTTTCTTTTTTATGGTAAAAACAATCAATCAACTGTTACTATCTAACAGTTAAAAGGAAACAAAAATGAGGTGGCACCACTTTAAAAAAAAACAATTTATTTTTATTTTTATTTTTATTTTTCTTAGTTAGAAAAAAACCCATGAGTTGAAAATAAATAATTAATTAAGATCCAACCCTAGTAACGTAAAAGTAATTTAGCAGCAGCCGTAGCTCGAGTGAGATATATGATACACAATGGAAAAAGACCGAAAGAAAAGAGAAACATGTATTCCGATACAAACATGTATGTTGCATTGCAGATAGATTTTACCGACGGATTTCCAATGGATAATGTGACTCTCTGGGAGATGAATTAATTAAGATTTTAAAAGAAAAATATTTCTGCTATTTTAATGCAAATACAGAAACATTGTGGTTTCCAATTAGATTGTGGTTTGTTCCTCTTTTTATATAAAAAAAACAACAAAAAAGAAACGGAAAGAGGATGAAGATATGATTTAAAACAGGAAAAAGATCAAAGAATCAAGAAACATATAACATTCAGTATAACTTGATTGCGTTATAGGCTAAAACTTTCAAGAACCAGGCAATGATGGATCGTTTTTCCTGTACTACGTTTCTTATCAGAACATCGAATTAAGAAAGCAATGCAACAAAAGGAATGAAATGGGATCGAACGGAAAGCGATATTTACGTACCTGGAGGAGGAGGAGGAGATGACGGTGGTGATGGCCTGTAGGAGACCTCTCCTGCCTGTAAAAGGCAGTTGTTACAAGTAAGAGGAGAGGAGAGGGCAGAGAAGAGATGAGAAAAGATGCGTTTCTTAAAGATTTTAAAGATGACAACTCATCAGTATTAGGAGACACGCAGACAATTGAGGCATGTATTGTAGAGGCACACCACACCTGTTCCTTTTTTTTTTTCTTAATTATTAATTATTATTAGTATATTTTTCGTTTCTTTTTCCTAGTTTTGGCCCTTTTGGGAGTTATTATTATTTATTTTATTAGCATTTATCAGGTAAAAAACGTCACAATTACTGCTGGATACTAATATATACCCTTAATTCGGTGTATCTTGTGCATGATTCACTATTGTATATTGTGTGTCATTGGTTGAGATATAATTATTTTATTATAAAAACTAAAAATGTAAAATTCCATGTAATTTAAATATATTAGCATAATAAGATCAAAGTTTTAATTTTTTAAAAATATTATTTATTTTTTATTATCTTAATATACGCATGCAATATTACAAAAAGTTGCAAAATAATTAATTATAATAATCGAAAGGATTAAAAAATTAATAATTAAAAATATTATAATACTAATATAAGGTTTTGATATTTTATTAATTAGATTGTTTTAATATGTTATATTTTTGAAAAAGGGTAATGGACACCGATATGTGTGGACACTCTTCTACCATTGGATGAGATAACCACATGAGAGAGAAAAGAGAATGGGTGGACTTTTCCTCATCTAACGGTTGGAAAGTATCCACACTATTTGTATTTCGACACTATTTATGTCCAATAATCACGATCCTTAACTTTTTAGTGTATTATCAAATTAATTTTTGTTAGTATAGGTAAGTAATATAACCTCAATTAGAAAATAATAAATCACGATAATAGTTAGATTAATGACTAATAAAATTTAAGTGCAAGATGAATAAATTTGGTAAATGAATATCCATTAATCACTATTCATTTAGTTTTATTTGTTCATTGATTAAAATGAATAACTTTTTTCATAAGTATTCATTTTATTTTATGAAAATAAATAATTTAATATTATAAATATGAAAATAAATAGAATATATATATGGAGTGATGATAAAAATAAAATTTAAGTATTTTAGTTTCATCGTATAGTTGATATATTAATAATTGATAAGTTTTTTTATTATAGTTATTAATTATCAATTTTATTCAATGTGTCAGTTTTATATTAACTATTATATATTATGTGTCAATTCTATACTAATTATCAAATGTCACGTGTCAATAATAAATTACCTTTGGTTTTGTATCAACTTTACGTTATATATAAATTACCTTTTATCCTCTTCACGTGTTTTTTTTATTCTTTAGAAAATTAATCTTATTTTTGTTAGAGACACAATATAATTTTCTTTATTTTCCACATGGATGGGTAAAAGAGAATAAATTACTTAATAGATGTTATTAAATTATTACTATTATTCGCATAAAAACCTATGTAGTTTTTTCTTGATCCACGAATGTCCTCTCAATTGAAAATAATTTCATTCAAGTTATGTTGAGCTTTTAAACGGTAGTGACTCTTTTAGTATAGTTTTCTTATTTTCAAAACTCAAACTCAAAACTTTAGTTAAAGATAAATAAATCTTTTTTCATTTAAACACTAGTAAAAAAGTACTTATTTTAATAAAAAGGTAAGGTGGGAAATTCCAAAAACAAGAAAAATATAATAACCATGATTAATTCACGAAGATATGGATGATGGATACATATCATATAAAACCGTGTGTTTCCGCAAGTGGTACTTATGGTACGGTACTTTCAATCGTCAATTTATTTATTTTGGCTTAAAGCATGTTTTATAATAAAGTCCTTATTTTGTGGAAATTTTGTATTTGCTTATATATTTATGAATTTAGTTCAATTAAGCTTTACATATGAGATTAAGTTCAAATTAAAATTCATAATTTTTTTTGTCACACTTAATACTATTTATTAATTAAAATATTAGAAAATAAAGCAGGAGTTGCAAGTATTAAACTTTAAAAACTATTACGGTAAAATCTCATAAAATTTGAGAGGCTAAAGCGCGTCATTAGTTTATTTCGATTAAATGTTTGATGTATTGTACGGTACACAAAATTTGTTTGGTGACTAGTTTAACAACGTTCCGGTGAGAAACCTGCATAACAAAATAGCAGCACCGGCCGGTGGACGTTAATTACTTGAGAATGACACATTTATGTCAACTCCAATTGGATTGGTTTTGGATATATACACAAAAAAGAGCCCTTTTCGGGATATTCATAAAACTGTGTGCCATCCAAGCTTAGGTTAGCCACACGCTTATTTGTTTTGCTTGATAGAGTGCTTGGATTGGATGGATAGATAGATATACATGGTGATGCCTCCAACATAACTTGACATCAGGCCATCAACAAGCAACTTCTTATTCTTATTCTTATTTTTGGGTTAATCATATCATACTTGTGTCATCTCTACCTGAATTTTCTTATCGAACTGGTTCTTTATATATTAATTCTTTCTTTTTTCATGACTTTGGTCCCTCAAAAGCTAATTGCGTTTAATAATTTAACCCCATAACACCGTACATACATGGCGGATAATTGTACTCCCGTGATATTTTATACTGTTTTTGTTAGACGTTACACTCAACTATAAAGAGATCTCAATTACTAAGTATTTTGAATCCTCAATCTCTTAATTAAACAGATCTCTTAAATTTAATAGCGGAATTAAAGAGTGTTTTTCTAGGGTCAATAATAGTAAACTTTGTGAAATGTGCAAGATAAGAAAGATTAATTAGAAAAAATTATCATTCCTCTTCTGGTTTTCTTAAATCTCTTTTGAGATATTAAAGATATGTCGTTTCTCGACCTTGAGATTCACTATATGCTAGCCCTATCCAACCATTTGTTAAAAAATAAAAGTCTATAGATATCTCTCTGCATAAAATGATATCATCCATTTTAAACCGAAATCTATATGGTTCTTTGAAAAAACCTCATTTCATTAAGAGTTTTAACACTTTTATATTTAGTTTTTATTTCTATTATTTTTTGGGGCAATAACATTTAGACCCCCTGTACTAACGCGAAAAACAAACACCTCCTTTGGACTATAAACTTTTTATTCGACCTCCCCGGGACTTAAAGTCAACGCATCGTGGGTCCATTCCGTTAGTTTGACTAACGGATCGTTAAATGTTACTTAGGCTAGCTAGTTGAAAAAAAAAAATTTTATTTTTATTTTCATTTCTTGAAAAATAATATAATTAATTTAAAAAATTCAAAAAAATAATGTTTTAATTTAAAAAATTCAAAAAAATACAATAATTAATTTTAAAAATACAGAAAAATAATATATTTTATTTAAAAAATTCAAAAAAATACTATAATTAATTTTAAAAATATATATAAATAATATAATTCCTTCCATTCTTTTTCTTTTTAAATCTAAAAGTTTCCAATTTATTTCCAGCATCTTTAACTTTTAATATTATCAATTAATACCTCAACTATTTTATTATTTATTTATTAAAATAAATTACATCCTTTTTAATTCTTCTTTTTAAATCTATTGAAAAGTAATAACTGAAACACTCCTCTTCCTCCTCCTCCTCTGTCTCATCTAATGCTTTAGTTAGTTTCCATTATTCCAATTTCCCACAACACAAATTGTCAAACGCACGACCTCTCTCTTCCTCCACCAAAACCCCCAAAATCAATCTGTCCAGTAACCCTAACCCCCAAAATCAATCGAAAAGCCCAAGCCTTTTTTCTTTCTCTCCCCCTACGCCTAACGTCTTCTCCTTCCTTGAGCAAACAGAACAGCAAGCAACTATGGCGAAGCATCGACAGCGGTGGCAACAGAGCGACATGGAGGTAGCAACAACGGCGGTGGAAGAAGAAGATGTTGCTCCAAGAACAAGCCCAAGAACAACCCCATTTCCCAAATTCTAAGCTTGAAAGCACAACAACATGCTTCTTTCTAGATCTGGATCTGGTTAGATCCAGATCGGTTGTTGTTGCTGTAGATCCGCTTGAAAGCACAACAACATGCTTCTTCTTGTAGATCTGGATCTATTAGAACAGATGCGTTTCGGTGGTGGTGGCGGCAGGCTCCAGTGGGGTGGGCTAGGCGGCCGCGTAAAAAAAGAACAAGAAGAAAAAGATGAACGATTTAAGGTTGAAATAAAAGGATTTAAGTTTTCTTATTTCTTGAGTATTGTTTCTGGACTGGGGAGAGAGAGGGAAGTGAGGAGGAAGAAGATGAAAAGATTAAAAATTAAAAGAAAAGAAAAGAGATGAACAACGCTGGGAGATGGATTCTTCATTTTCTATTTCTTCACTAGAAAAATTAAAAATTAAAAATTAAAAAAAGAAAAAGAAGAAAAAGATGAACGATGGATTCTTCATCTTCCATTTTTATGTAATTTATATAATAAAGAAAAGATTTTTTTTTTGAATTTTTTTTGAATTTTTTATAATTTATAAAAAAAGAAGAAATGAAAAAAGAAGAAAAAAAATTTGAATATGGAACAACCGGTTTCATTTTTTTTTTGCAACTGACAGTCTGTTAGTTTGACTGACGGCAGGAACCTTGATTTCGTTAAACTTTAGTTCAGGGACCTCCATTTGAATTTTTCTAGTACAGGGAAGAGTCTGTTTTTCGACTTAAGTTCAGGGGTTTTTATACTATTGCCCCTTATTTTTTTGATATAGTATTTTTGCTCGCACACCTCAATAATGATTATACAAAACCTTAAAGTTTTCTCTAAAGTATTAAACATTATTACACTAAAATTCCTGATAGTTTCCTACTTTTTTAATTATAAAAAATTATAAACCAACCCCGCGTTTGTACCTAATGTCTAGATTACACCGTACAGTTTGTAATTTGTTCAATTTGAACTCCATGTTTGTCAATTAAAACAAATCACACCCTTTCAAAATAGCCTAAAAACCTATTTAGCTCTATTCTTAAAAAGCCTTAGATTTTGTTGACATAAATTAAATAAATGACAAGAAAAATATTTTTTTAATTAAAAAATGAAGTGGAAAATATTTTTTCCTTCCATGTAATTTTTTTATTCATTTATTTTCCATTTCAACAAAACCTAAGACCACTTTATGAAAACAAACAAGTTTAGATGCAATTTTGGATTTGAGGTCGTAGTTTGATAAAATTTAAAAATATAAAATTTAAATTGAACAAATTATAAATTAGGGGTATAATCCGAACATTGAATATAAACAAAGAGTGGATTATATAATTTTACCCATTACTTATTCTGCAAAATTGAAGCTTCCCTAAATTATTCTTAAAGACTTTTCTAGGAATATAGGAATATTCAAGAACAATGGATGTTGTGTCACAGCCTAATAAATAATCGAAACCTACGAACCAACAATTAATTATGATGTGAGTAGTTAACTAAGATTTTTTATTCAAAACTTTTATGTTTTAAGAATCATTTCTTTTTAGAGTCTGACATACTAATATCTTATGCTGAAAGATAAAAAAAGAGTAAATAACAGAACCCCACTAGCTTCCTCGTAGAATAACTAATTAAATTAATTATTAGATGAATATTATTTTGAGAAGAGAGAAAAAAACCAGAATGTATTACCACCATTGCCTAACCATTCATTGCCCTTAATGAGACTCGATTTTGGTCAATCAAATTGTTGCATTGGAAAGTAAAGAAAGTAAAAAACAAAAGAACAAAAAACAAGAAGAAGATATTTGCAGATACATGCAAGTAGAGCTAGCTGTACTGCACAAATTATGTATATGCTCATAGTTTTGTGAAACAGAGCTTGACGATCGAGAATGATGAGAAGAACTGACAGAAATAACAGAGCGAGCTAGCTGTACTACACATCACCATATATCTGATCATATTATACAGTATTACCAACAAATTAATATCATCAGAACAGTACATGCCAATGGATCGTCGTCCTATCTGATATCTGATATCTGATTCTGATGTGTATATTATCCCAACAACAAATGAATAATAGCGTCGTTATTACCTAGGAAATTGGTCCCTGTACTGCTTGTACCAGGTACTGTTGTGTGGTCCTTCCTCAGCTTTGTAATTCCAAACAAAAGTATAGATTCAAAAAGAAGGTAATCTCCGCCCCGCCCCGCAATGCTCCTCGACGGTTAGGTAATCTCCCACCCATTCGGTCATGGGTAAGGACGGGAAAACTTTGAAAGCGCAGAGCGGGGCCAAGGTGCATAATCTCGCTGCGTCCCGCCCTATTGTTGTCCTTACAACACATCCTTGTATTCATGTAGACCTAGCTACATCCATTATTTATATCAAACCTATCGTACAATGCGCTCATTATTTATGATTTTTTTTTAATCTATCAAAACTAAATCAATTTTATCAAAATAATGTTTTTTGATTATTGTTCTTTTTCTTACAAAAATAAAAATAAAAGTATAATTATGAATGGGTGAGCAAAATGAAAATTGAACACAGCACAAATCTATGAAATATTCTTTATTTTTGTACGTTATATATATTGGCGGGGCATAGAGATTTTGTGTTTCTTGAGTTATTTGAATCAAATTCATTAGTTTATTATTGGTATAAATTATTTAGATGTTATTTTAGTTTTTAATTTTAAAATATCACTAAGTATTGAGAGATGTAGCCCATATGGTCATGGCCCGACCTATAACTCTTTCAAGTCTCACAATCCAAAATCAGAGTCCTACACAAACATTGTTGCGTTAAGTTAATCATTAACCAATATGTGCAGCGTAACAATTTTATCTCAAAAAAGGATAACCGTAGTTGTCAAACGAAATACAAAAGAGAACACTGAGATTTTAACGTGCAAAACCTTAATAGATAAAAAACCACAGGACTAAGCCAATAACAATTCACTATATGATCATCATTGTGTATAACTAAGCAAAACCCTTATCTGACATACATCACTATCACCAATAATAACAATCAAACAATTCAATCAATTGAATTAGAGAAGACCAAGAGAATAAGTATCTGGAAAAATACCATCAGTCACAACCTAGCAAATGGTCAACACCATTCACCTTAAAGAGCTCGAAATAAGGAATAACCCACCAAGAATCCACCAAAATCCACACAGTCCGATGGTAGGCCTGAAATTTGGAACAACCTTCGCTTCTTTGCTCAACTTCAATCACAGTCTCGAAGCATGGAATCAACCATCACATTTTCATCATGATCTTGATCGTAATCTTTGCTTTTCTTGTCTTCTCTTCAATCTCTCTCATTTACACAAATTAATATGACCGCACTTGCGTCAGTTAATTCGGTCAAACCACAATCTCAATTAATTTGGCACACGGTGCCAATTTGGCGTCGTGCACCTCCAATCTTGTGTGTGATTCTTCTTCCCAAGCCTTATTTAATTATCAACGCACAACCCCTCCTCATAATGAAAATCTTGAACTATTGAACTATCAAATTATGATCTTTCACTTCAATTGACATATTTTATAGTTCGCCTTAGCAATTTTTCCCCCCTAAAGAAAAGAGATTAGTCTTGCCACTATAATTCAATAGCATGAATAATAAGCCAAATTTTCAATTCTTCTCTGTGTTTGTTACTTCTTTTTAGTAGCGAAGCCACCTCTAATGAGAATCAACCATGTCAACAGTGACTTTCGCAAACTCCTCCCCCTCATCTCCCTCCATCATACCCATCACCAATCCAACACACTTCATCTATCTGAAATTAACAAACAAGTTGGGGCGATCTAATTGAACCCTATCTTGTTAACAGTGTGGCTTTTTGAAGCTGTTTAAGTCTTAGTCTTTAGGAATCGGTTCATGTCTTTTCTATTCTTAAGCAAAGAAGTAGTCAAATATCAGTTTAGATTATTTTATTATGTAGCAAATTTTTCTGCATTTAAAATTCAAAACCCTGCTATATAAGCAGGTGCCTTTCCCATTCAATAAACATTGATTTCTACAAGTTCCTAAATATAGTATCTATTTTTATATCCAACAGATTGGTAGTGGAGCTATATCTTAAAGGGATATGTGAAATCAAATAACCCAAAAAAAAACACAAAACCACAAAAATACAAAAAACATAACTAGAAAAAAAATGAATACAGAAACTCCATTTACTGTGGTTGCTCCTCCGATATTTGATGGAACAAATTATCAAGGATGGGCTGTTAGAATGGAAGCCTACCTTGACGCTATTGATGTGTGGGAAGCTGTAGAGGAGGAATATGGAATTCCAGACTTACCAAACAACCCAACAATGGCACAAATCAAAAATCAAAATGAAAGGAAGCAACGAAAATCTAAAGCCAGAGCTAGTTTGTTTGCAGCAGTCTCAATCTCTATTTTTAATAGAGCAATGACAATGAAAACAACCAAAGAGATCTAGGATTTCTTGAAGCAAGAGTATGAAGGAGACCAGAGGGTTAGAGGTATGAAGGCGTTGAATTTGTGTAGAGAATTTGAGTTGGAAAAGATGAAAGAATCAGAG
Organism: Viola odorata; assembly: GCA_963691705.1. NCBI lineage: Eukaryota > Viridiplantae > Streptophyta > Magnoliopsida > Malpighiales > Violaceae > Viola > Viola odorata. The sequence continues at coordinate 46,030,265 of OY829541.1, read as the reverse complement.
ACGATCAAGGAGTACTGCTCGACATTGTCAATAATGTAAGACTCCTTAGCACAAACTTCTCCTGATTCTAGAATTGTGCATAAAATTCTTGTCATGCTTCCTGAAAAATTTGAGACTACTATCGAATCTTTGGAAAACATCAAGGACCCATCGAGCATCACACTGGCATAATTGTTGAATGCTCTACAGGCACATGAACAAAGGAGACATATGAGATAAGTAGGAACAACAGAGAGTGCTCTTCAAGCCAAATCGCAGGGTTACAATGGTGGCAAACCCAAGAAAAAGGTGTAGTATAAGAACAAACAGCCTGGAGGTTCGACAAATGAAAAAAGAAGAAGGTAACGCTCAAGTTTTTCCATCTTGTCCGTACTGTAAAAAACCAATCATCCACAAAAAAGGTGTTGGTGGAGGTCGGATGTAAAATGCAACAAGTATGGACAGTTGGGACATATGGAAAAAATATGTAAGTCTCTGCAACAACAAGGAGAAGTTAATGCTGCGCAAAATCCACAAGATGGCGAGCAAATATTTGTGGAATCATGTTTCACCACTAGCAGCTCAACCGAAAGCTGGCTCATAAATAGCGGTTGCACAAACCATATGACCTATGATTGAATGCTTTCATGATGGTATTTAAGCATTCAATCCAGCTTATTTGGATGATTATTGTTGCTGCTAGTGATGTTCTACTCCTCTATGTGCAGATTATGGATCCAGGAATCAGTTGGAAGAAAAGGGCATGGAAATCAACGATGTGGAGCAAAGTTATGAAGAGTCAAGCCAAGATCACTGTCATGGCCTTGAATGATCATTAAGCCAACTCTAACATGGGCTTGGGCCACCAATTGAGAGATATGTCATCCCTAGCTTCCAACAGAAGCGCCGCTGCTGCTTTGTAATAACTTTAGCATTTCAATTTCAATTTAGGGAAATCAACACTATCTTTCAAACTTTAGCTTAGATCAGACCTAGAGATTTTAGGAGATAATGATTAGGTTGATCTTTTTAAAGTACAACTTGGCAGAAGGAAGGTATCTCTTCTTCCTCAATTTTGTTTTCTGCCATTGAGGCTGCAAAGCTTTCTTCTTGACACTTTAATTAATTAATTCTATTTCATGTTTATTTCTCTTGCGATTTTAATTATGTCTTGTTCTAACTAAATTATTTGATTCCTGGTAAAGGCCATCGAGCCATGATTCTTCTTTTGTGAGATCAAATCTGTTCTTATTAAATTTCAATTTTCGTATTTTCACTCTTTTTGATTTACGGTCAAAACTCTTCGTGTTTATTTTAAACCTGATCAATTTAAAACCAAACATGTTTAGTTACAGTCTTTCTTGGTAATTTTGGAGTCTACAATGTTACCACGAATCCGAAGGCAACTAATTGATTTGCGAGTTGATTAGAAAAAAAGTAGAATCTTACTTATAGGAGTAGAGTATCTCTCTCCTAGGTTTGTGAAAGGTCTCTCCCTGCGTGTTCATCAATCACTTAATTAAATTCTATAGAGTGTCTCTTAGAATTGTTAAGGCGATTAGGAATTTCCAATAGAGTATCTCTTTGGTAATTTTGAGTAGGAGGAGAGTAGGAAGTCTAGAGTGTCTCTGATTTCTATAGCCTTTCTATGAAATTTGGTTTTGAAAATACTTGCTGTTGCTACCCGAATTTTGACTTACATCACAACTTTTTTTCGTTTTATTGTTTGTCACGCTAATAGCCCGCTTACGTCAAATTTCAATCGATTTTTGATCATGGACTATTTGTTTTAATATTTCACGTTATTCCATGTCTTTTGAGTTTTTCGTATTTTTCTCGTATTTTTGACTAAACCGTATTTGCAGTGTTCGTCACATACATTTACGTATTTTTATGTTTACCGCATTTAATAGCTCGCCTAGGTCAAATTCTGTCAATTCTTGGTCCTAGGCTAGTTTGTTTAATATTCTATGTCATTTCGTGCCTTCTCATTTTTTTCGTACTTTCGACTGTCTTTCCACTCGAACTTTTCTCAGTCCTGAGTAAGTTTCCTCGGACCGTGAGTCGAACGCGTTATTTCTTTAATTGATAATTACGTACGATTTTCTCGTTCACGCCATCGAGCTTGGTTTCGTTCAATTTTTGTCGTAAGGACATTTATATTGCGTCCGAACTTTTAACATTTCTGAAAGAGAAAATAAATGCGTTAAATCAAGTTTTGCATTTCTTCACTGTATACTAGTTTTCTCGTCTTATTTTTCTACACGTCGTGGTTTCCTCGGCTCGGATTTATTTTCATTTTCAAGCGATTTCGCTCGTACAAAATATATCCCGTTCGTGTCCTAAAATAGGATAAACTCTACATAAATGCCATTTAATTCATTCTCACCTTCCAACTCGGCACCAGCTCACCTAGATCATCACAGTGTCCCATCCTATCAACCTTGGCCACAAGCAACCCTTGCTAGCTCACTATTTCCGGCCTAGAGCTCATCATCACCTTCCCTCTTTTCTTCCCGTCGGTTTGCAGCCACATGTGCAAACCGACTCCAATTTTTTCTTTCCTCTATAAATAGCAAGCAACTAGCAAGGTATCAAGGGCACCTAATTTCACTTTCAATCTCCATTTCTTGCACAACCTTCTTGACCCATTATCTCTCCTGGACAAGTAAGCTCTCTCTCTCTCTAGTTTTTCTTTAATTTTCATTTTTATCCTTAATGCATAAATAAATTGCTAAAACTTGCCTCACATGCTTAGTTTTCATGCCAATTTCATTTCTCTTGTTTCAATTTGATTGCATGATGTCTTGAGTAATTAATAGCCTAATATACATGTTAATTAGCTTGTTATTTCATGTGAAAATTGGCTACTATTTTCGTTCAATAAACTTACTATTTTCGTGGATTGGAGTTGCTGCCATGCTTGGGGTTTATTTGGATTTGATTAGGGTGAGTTTTAAGGGTTGTTAGTCACCTTGGTTGCCAGCCATGGCGCCGGCGACGTGAAGAAGAAAGGAAGAAGAAGATGGGTCTTTGGCGGTGTACACACAAATTTTCCTAAATAGAAGAAAATTACACGTGTCAAATTATAAATGTTGAATGTATGATAAAAAGTGGTTCTTCTTCTCTTAATTCCTCTGATTAATGAATCAGTCTTCACTCCGGATTTGGATTTGAACTTGAGTTGGATGGTTGACGGATTGGCCTTAAATCAGCTTGTAATCCGCGGTTGATTTGAGAAGAAAACGGCCTTGAATTAGCTTGTGGCTTCTTCTTGATTTGATTTGATGTGGTTGAGAGAAAACTGGCCTTGGATTAGCTTGTGGCTTCTCTTTCTTCCTTGGAGACGATATGCTTTAGCTATTGATTTTTGCAGCACTTCTTCTCCTCAAAATAATGTGTCCTTCACCTTCTAATGAGGCCTCTATTTATAGGCTCATAGGGATGGTTTTGAGTGGGAAAGATGACACATGTCCTCATCTCATTGGCCCAATGTGTAACCACCATTATTAATTAATTTGCACATTAATTAATAATTAAATATTAATTAATTTGACACTCAATCAAATTATTTAATAAATATGAGATGAATTTTGATCCCTTAGAGTATGAGTTTGTTAATGGGCCTCGACCAAATAAGCCTCACGGGTTTCGATGAATAGGCTTCGTGGTTTTTTATAAATTGGACTGTATATTTTAAGATGGTCCGCAATTTTGATGTCTACAAATGCCCCCTCAAGATTATTTTACTTGAAGTAAATTAATCTTGAACTTCTCCCCTTTCGAGTGAACTTAATTTGCGTCGGGGACTAAACTTGAAATCATGTTTGAATGTAGATCCAAAATTGACGAGGATCAATTTTAATTCCGGAGTGATTTCCCACCAAAGGTACATTTTTATTTGGAACTTGCAACAAAGAATTGATTCTGCAAAGGAATCCATAGTCTTAGATTTGTTGTTGCACATCACGGGACCTTGGATCAATGTTGTTCTTTTTTTTTTCTCTCTTCAAGATCGACATATGAAGTAATTAATTAAATGGAACAAGCCAATGAATTAATTACTGCCATAAATCAATCCTTTAATCGAGCTTTTAATTAATTAAATGGAACAAGTCAATTAATTAATTACTTTGATTCAGCAGATCCAAAGAAAGAAAGAAGCCAAACATATGGAAATTGCCATAATTTCCCAAAATTGCAGGTAAGAGTTTCTTGTAATTTGAATAGGAAATGCTTATGGTAAACTGCCATAATTAAAACCCTACTTTTCCTTCCTTGTTTATATAAATACACCACATTAGTCTCCCAAGAACCATTCTCCGCCTTTCTTCTCCGCTGCTGCATCAACAAAAGAAAAAGGTAATTTTCGTTTCCTTCTTTTTGTTTTCGCTTTCTTTTTGTGCATGTATATGCATGGCTTTCTTGCCTCTTTTTTTTTTATATATGCTTTACTACGTTTGCACATACATATATATATATATATATATGTTACTGCCTTTATATATATGCAAACGTCCAAAGCCATTTTTTTTTATGCTTTATTACTTTTGCGCATATATATATATATATGTTGCTGCCTTTATATATATGCATGCCTCTGTTTCTTCATCTGCATGTAATTTCCTTTTTTCCTTGCTACAGGAATGCCAACAAAAGCAAGCAAGTGCTCTTTGCCTCGTAACTTTGTGCAGGAGCCACAAGCACCTTCTCTTCTTCGTTTTTTTGCACAAGCCGCAGTTAACCAAACACCCTTTTTTTTACTGTTTTCGTCGGATTGGTTAGTCGGGCCGTGGGCTGCTGGACCGCTGCTCGCCGGAAATTGGCAGCTTTGCTTGACTGGAGCTATTGCCGCTGTAACAACAGTTGTCGCCGCTGCTGCTGTAGCAAAATCTGTTATTGCTGCTTCGTCGAGAGGAAAGAAGGTAACTTCGTTTTTTTTTTCTGTCTCTCCATGCTTTATAGCTTTCTGCTTATATGTATATATAATATATTCATGTCATGTGTTTCTGTATGTATGCGTGGCTAAAACCAATTGCCTTCCTTCTTTTCATTTAATTGGAACAACACCTGCGCTTGGCTTTATACATTTCTTTACTTTTTTCCCTTTTTTTTTCTTTTTTCTTTCTTTGCGCAGGACACCACAAGCGATCAAGCATTCTTTTTTTTCCTTGCAATTTTGGGCCGGATAGAAAAGCATCCAGGTTTGATTTTCTTTCTTCTGATTTTTTTTTTCCTTTTTTTCTCTTTTTTTTTTTGACGTGGTTGCTGCTCCTAGAAGATTTTGAACCAAAATTTACCTTTTGTTTTATAGAACTTGTCGAACTTGTAATCATTCCCGAATTTGATCTTCACTTGCCGTGGTTATTTAATCTTCACACGTACCGGGTATGATTACTCATCTTTTTTTCTGGTCGTACCATACACAACATTACGTTGGTACTACATATCTTGTTCTATGCATGTGATTTTTCCACCTTTTCATGCCATGAACGTACTTCTTTTTTTATTACTATCACCATACTATATATTTTTTCCTTTGAAACAGATGACTTCATCTTCATCACGATCCGCTGGTGTCGCTCCGCTGCAACCTCTTGATACGGACTAGATTGGTGAAAGTTCAGGTCAAGGGCAAAGAGGACGATTTCTTTATTTCCCGGAAACCAAAGTGAAGCATCGTTCGCAATCCGGAGGGAAAGGAGTGTTGAAGCTCGCTATAGTGAGTCGATCAACGGAGGATCCTAATATAAGCTCCATCGAGGGTCTGGATCAGTGGTTTTTAAGCACTGTATCCCGCCTAATTGATGTAAAAGGCTTCAGGATCCTGCCCTACCAGCACCGACGTGAACCTCATCAAGGGTCTGGATCAGTCCTTTTCAAGGATTGCATCCCACCTAATTGATGTAGAAGGTTCAGGATCTCATTCCACCTTGCCTATTCCTTCCTTTTGTGGCACTGAAGACTATACCTCGTATCTAGAGATTGCCGAGAGGATCAAGGCGAAACGTTGTAGATGGGGACTTATGCGAGGTATGGTGTCCTGCTACCAACACATTCGTGACTAGATGGGGAGAGGTCGGCATATCACTATGGGACATGAGAGAGATTACTGGGCTTCATATCCTTGGAGCCTATTATGAAGAAACAATTCCTACTCTTCTCGAATTGTCCGACAATAGCAATGTCTCTCGGTGTTGCACATACTTGTTCAAGGCCTTCAAGATCCTAGTAGAAAATAGGAGTGTGGATCGTATTTCCTACGCAGACTGGATTTCATTCTAGCTTAAGAAGAGTAGCCGATCTTTTGTTGGCAACCCTCAGATGTGTGGTGATTACAAGAAATTGTTGCCACAGAGACCAGTGATCAAGGATGGGAGATATGTCAAAAAGGTTGTTCTTAGGAGACCTTTCAAATTTCCTATTCCGGACGACACTGACGGGGATCTTCCGCGGGATACTTTGGAAGCTTTGGACATTTCCTCATCTGAAGGGGTTTCGGTAGAGATTGCAGCATATCTATCTCTCTGGCTATGTCATTTTATCTTTCCCAGCAGCGAGGGTAATATCCGACCAACGACATTTATGATTGCCTCTAGGATGGCCCACGGTGTTACCTATAGCCTGGTCCCTCCCATACTTACCATGATTTACCGAGGATTGAGTCAGACTTCTAATGTGAATGACAAAGGAGAGCTTGGTTTGATCCCTACTTCCTTCCCGGGTCATTTTCTCTATGGTTGGGCGGCCACCTATTTCACGCGAGGTATATACTCACAAGTTGATGACAAATGTGGGCGATCCATCATCCGTAGATATAGAGGTTCAGCAAATGCTCGTTTCCCGTGGGAAGTAAGGTTCGTCGATGGGAGAGAACTTATCCGAGATAGTGCCAACTTTTGTTGGAATCCTATCTATCTTGCTTCGCCTCCTGGCATGTATAAAGATGACGGGACACTTTCGACTGAATTGCTCGAATTTATGGTGAGCATTCGTCCAGGAAGACTTTCTCATTCAAATGGGTCATTTCAGATCTTGGAGTGGTACTATCCCCATCGTTTCGCAAGACAACAAGGGTATAGACAAAGCCTTCCGGGATCCATAGCTTTGCATGAAGACAAACTTAGCTCTCACGCTCACCTCTCTTACTGGTTGTCCCTGACACAAACATGTAGTGGCGTGTCCTTCATTGTTCCACCACCTAGCCCTAACATTCAACTCGAGTGTTTTGACACTTACGTATCATGGTGGGCTGAAGGGCCGGCTGTTGTTTTAAATAGCATCTCTACCATATTGTTGCAATCTAGCGAAGGTCCCAACTACGAACTCCTCCCTTTGGGTGAAAAATTGTCTAAGAGTAGTAGTGGATCCAAGGGAAAGACTTCTTTAAAAGACCCTCCGAAGGATGATAGTTCCAAGTCAAGAGACTCAGGAAGAGACCGTCAGGAAAGAGAGGGGTTTAGATCAGAAGTCTTAAGAATGACACGTCCGAAATGACAAGGCGTACTCCTTTGAAAAGACCTCTTTCTAGCGTGATTGTCGTGCCTTCTCTTGGTGATGTTCCAGGATGGAAGAGGACAAAATATGATGCTCGCAAGCCTCACAGATAGGAGGTCGTGTACAACGATGATGAAGATAAGGATGACCAGGTATGTTATCATCATCATTTTTATCATTACTTTTTTTTTTCTTTTAAACTCTTCATTGACGATCTCATTCGTCTTTTCATAGGATGACCTTGTGAGGAAGAAGCACCGGAAGAATGTTGGAGCTACACTTGAGAAACCTTCAAAGATAGTGTTGTCCAAGAAGAGTGTCTCTCAAAGAGACCATGGACTTGCTAAAGATGGTGGGACGCCCCTTGAAGTCGGGAACAAAGGTATCCACCAATTTATCCTCCATTTGTTTTAGCTTTTCTTATGATACTTATGTTTATTTTCTCCCATCATCACCTAAAACTTGTATAGTTACAAGTGATGCTTTTAACCCTACTTCTCTCCATGACTCAGATGTCGAGCAAGACATGATTGAAGTGTTGAATAGTTTTGATGAAGACAACGCCAATGTTTCCGTGAATGATCTAAATGACCTCGACTTCCCCAGCACCATAGATGGAGGCATCATTCATGCAGATGAGGAAGAAGAGGTAGACTCGTTGAGGACAAGGGAGTCTCCAACTACTAGACCTACAAGTGTTGTTGCTTCCTTTGCTCATCATTCTAGCTTTACTCAGAAGCCGATGCCTACCAAATCAATTTGCCCTGGTCCACTTATCAATTCTGAAGAACTTGCTGCATGTAGATCCTCTATTGTTCGTGGGCTTTCTGGTTTTCTTAAAAAGGAGTTCCAGATTGCTCTTAGTGGTGACTTTTCAAATTTAAAGGTTTGGTGGGAAAAGAAGTCTCCTATTCTTGAGGATGTCATCAATGATGTATTCATGTCTGATGCTACTCCATTGAAGTTGAAATTTGGGGACTTTCTGACTCGAGTTGACTCTTAGCTGGTAAGGAGAGAGAAGGATATGAGTCATCTTCCCTCGCCCGAGGAAGTGGATAGGCTAAAGTTGAAGCTTGACGCCTCTCAGATGCGGAGTTCTTCCCTTCAGGATGCCTTATTGAGTTCAAAAGCAGAGATGGAAGACTTGGACTTGAAGATTAGCCGATTGCAAGAGGAAAAGGGTAGATTAGCCACAAAGATTGACAAGTTGCAAGATGATCTTCAAAACACCGACGAGAACATCCAGAAACTTTCTTCGGAACAAGAAGAATGGAAAAAGAAAGACACCATCACTACAGCTGAAGTTGAAGCGATTGACCGTGAGAGAGAAGAACTTAGGCATACTCTTCTTCAGATGGTAGATTTGGAAGACATAGTGGCGTCTCTAGTGTAGTCCCCATTTTTTTTAGTGTGTACTTTTCCCACGCATGGAATGAACACATTTATTCTTTGTATCTTTGTTTCTTTCTTTTTTTTGCTTGAGCTTGAACTGATATGATGATGATTCATTCAATTGTGGCAAAGAAATTTTATTTTTCCTTGACTAATTAGTTCCGGAAATATATTTATTTTACTCATTTATTTAGCCGTACACAGTTTATACTCTTACGGGCCAGAAGTAGTACAATGATTTTGTTTTCTTTTTGCCGTACACAGTTTATACTCTTGCGGGCCAGGAGTCATGTGATGAATTTTTTTTGATGTGACTGCACTTGAAATATGTCAAGTTGCCTACGTACCTTCAGAGAAGAAGGATCAAGTCATGACGTAGTTCAATTGTTTTGTTTGGTTTTTTTTCTTCTTTTGGCCGTACACAGTTTATACTCTTGCGGGCCAGGAGTATTACAATGATTTCAGGCATAGAAGTGATTCAAGAACTTTCCGTTGATGGGTTCGATACGTAGCCCATCCTTGTCCACAATCTTGTACGCGCCATTTGTATAGACCTCTTGCACAACATATGGTCCATCCCATTTTTGTTGAAACTTTCCTGTCACCTTCCTTGTGATCACAATGGGATGGCGGACCGCAAGCACCAAGTCTCCTATTTGGAAGGATCTTGGCTGAACCTTTTTGTTGAAAGCTCGGGCCATGCGAGCTTGATAGCATTCCAAGCGGTTTTGAGCTTCGAGCCTTTTTTCATCCAAGGCTTCCAGTTCCTGCAATCTCAACTTGGTCTGCTCTTCATTGGTCAATTCTTCCTGAATGGCTATCCTTAGTGATGGAATTTGATGTTCAAGAGGAAGGACTGCTTCCACTCCATACACAAGAGCGTAAGGAGTTGCTTGAGTTGGAGTCCGAAAGGTTGTGCGGTACGCCCATAAAGCTTCTCCAACTCTTTCATGCCAATCTCTCTTGGTCTTGGAGATGACCCTCTTCATTAAATTACAAAGAGTCTTATTAAAGGTTTCAGCCAAACCATTTGCTGCCGGATAATACATGGAAGAGTTTCTTTGGACGAATCCAAATTGCTCGCATAGTTTATCCATATGAGCATTGTAGAAGGGTTTTCCATTATCAGTGATGATATATCGAGGTACTCCATACCGATAAATGATGTGAGTGCGAATAAAATGCACCACCGTTTCTTTCTTGACCTCTTTTAAAGGGACAACCTCTGCCCATTTGGAGAAGTAGTCAGTTGCGGTAAGAATGTAAGAGTGACCAGAAGATGACTTCGGAGTGATAGGTCCAACCACATCCAATCCCCAAGCTTCAAAGGGCCACGAAGCCACAGTGGGGTGCAGAGGCTCTGGAGGTTGATAAATGTAGTTTGCATGCACTTGACAAGCTTTACATTTCTTTGCATATTCCATGCAATCTTGTACCATAGTTGGCCAATAGTACCCCATTCTCTTAATTCGGAAATGCAACTTGGGACCTGACTGATGAGCACCACAAACCCCACTATGAGCCTCTTGTAAGGCTTGGGTTGATTATTCTCTTCCTAGACACCTAAGGAACACACCATCAAATGAGCGACGATATAAAGTTTCCTTAAAATATATGAACCGGGGAGCTCGTCTTTTTATTTCGGTCTTGTGACGAGGATCATCGGGCAACTTCCCATACTGGAGAAAATTGATGAGTGGCTGCCTCCAATCTTCATTCTCTTCTTCAACCACAGTGATGTCATTTACTTCCTCCTCATCTTTGGGAACTAATAGGGGAATGACCCAACGCCGAGAAACTGATACTGGAATGCTATCTCCTTCAGTCACAGCCAAAACAGCAACAAGGTTGGCCAAAGCGTCTGCTTGCCTATTTTCACTTCTTGGAACGAAGTTGAAACTTATGGACTCAAACTTCTCCAATAATTTCATTGCGTATTGGTGATATGGTATCAGATCTTCTTTTCGGACCTCATAGTCAGACAATAGTTGGTTAACAATCAACTTTGAGTCACCATATACTTCCAGTTGGTTGATCCTCATTTTCAGTGTTATCTCTAAATCGATCAACAAAGCTTGATACTCTACGACGTTATTAGAGCAATTTTCTGTCAAGGTGAAAGAGAATATCAGTACCTCATCGTGGGGAGTAACAAATACTACCCCAGCTCCTGCACTATAGCTTCTAGCTGCACCATCAAAAAAAAGTTTCCATGATGACATAAAATCAGTGAAGAAAACTTCCTTATCTGGAAAATCCTCAGGAAGTTCCCATTCCGCCGGAATCGGATGATCTGCTAAGAAATCTGCTAGAGCTTGTCCTTTTGTGGCCTTTTGTGGCACAAAGGTTATCTCAAACTCCAACAACAGTAATGTCCATTTAGCCAACTTTCCTGAGAGGATTGGTCTAGACATCAGGTACTTGAGAGGATCTTCCTTTGATATCAAATGAATGCTATGTGAGAGCATGTACTGCCTCAACTTTCTAGCAGCAAAGATTAGAGCTAAACAAATCTTCTCGATTGGAGTGTACTTTTGCTCAGCTCCTACGAGTGTCCTACTCAAGTAGTAAAGTGCATTTTCTTTATCACTCTCATTTAGTTGAGCGAGCATTGCCCCCAGATATTGCTCTTGAGCGGATATGTAAAGGATCAATGGTTTTCCAGGAATGGGTGCCGCGAGAACTGGCGGGTGAAGCAAATACCTTTTGAGGCTTTCGAAGGCATTGTGACAGGTTTCATCCCATTCAAAGGGTACATCCTTTTTCATCAATCTACTAAATGGATGGCAACGTCCAGCCAAATTAGAGATAAATCTCCTTATGTATGCCAACCTTCCTTGCAAGCTTTTCAAGTCATGAATATTCGTGGGTTCGGGCATGTTGATTATAACATCGATCTTTGTTTAGTCAACTTCGATGCCGCGATGTCTAACAATGAAACTAAGGAATTTCCCAGAGCTAACTCCGAAGGTACACTTCAATGGGTTCATCCTGAGCTGATATCGACGGATTCTTTCAAACATGACCCTCAAGTCACTTAAGTGATCTTGCCTTGTTTTAGTCTTGACTACTATATCATCAACATAACATTCCACCCTTTTGTGCATCATGTCATCGAAGATCTTTCGCATTGCCCGTTGGTAGGTGGCTCCAACGTTCTTCAAGCCAAATGGCATTACTTTATAACAATATATGCCTTTAGGTGTCATAAATATTGTAAGCTCTTCATCTTTTGGATTCATGCGGATTTGATTATATCCGAATGAGCCATCCATGAAAGATAAAGCTTCGTGACCTGTGGTTGTATCGACCATCAACTCAGTGATTGGGAGAGGGAAGTCATCTTTAGGAGAAGCCATATTTATGTCACGAAAGTCCACACAAACGCGGATTTGGCCATTCTTCTTCTTCACTGGCACAATGTTGGCAATCCAAGTAGGGTATTTGACTTCGCGGATAAATCCGGCCTCAATGAGTTTATTCACTTCAGCTTCAATTGATGGGATTAGGTCCGGGCGAAACTTCCTTTGAGGTTGTTTGCTAGGTCTTATGCCATGTCTCACTGCAAGGTGATGCATTGCAACCTTGGGATTCAGTCCAAGCATTTCTCTGTAAGACCATGCAAACACATCCTTGAATCCTTTCAAGAGCTCCATATACTTTTCTGCTTCTTCGGGACTCAACAGAGCACATAAGAAAGTTGGTCTCGGCTTATCGATAGTGCCTAAGTTTACTTCTTTCAATTCATCAACTGTCGCTTGCCCCCCTTCCTCAAATATTGACGGAGCTAACTCTAGTTCATCTTCATCTGACACTTCCTCAACGGAGGCACAATTAACATCCTCAATCTCCATGTCTTCAACATTCTGGAAGAGTTGTCGTTTAACATTTTTTCTCTTCTGCTTTTGCTTCTTGGAGTTTCCCTTTTGATTTAGGTTATTAGGTCTTAGCCGTGTGAAGACGGACTTCCTTTGTGGCAGTGTCATAAGTTCAGGCTCCAAGGAAGCTTTGTCTCCTAACCTGTCAAAAATAGAGACCCTAGCCGCTTCTCCTTGGATACGGCTAAATACGGAAGGTTTATCCTCCTTAGGGATCTCTTTGTTGACTTCATATATTTGTATCATAATTAGGTTTGCAGAGGCCCGTTTGACTTTGATCTTGGCTGGAGGATCTTGTAGGAAACTGAGCTCGAATCTTTGCCTTTCTGTAGATGGTCTTCCGCTAGAAAGGACAACATCCAAGTCACAAAGTTTGTGAGGTTCTCCTTTCGAGTAGCCAACATTCTCGAAGAGTCTTTTGACTTTTGGGTCATACCATGCTCGACTGCCTCTGCTTGATCCTTCACTTTTTATATCTTCGGATCTTGTCTCCTTAGAAGCTTCCAGCTTGGATGGTCTTGGGACCAATGTCGAAATTATAGGAATAGGTCGTCTTGTTGATCCTTCACTCGCATCCTTAGATCTCATCTTCTGAGGAGCTCCCAGCTTGAATGGTGTCGGAACCAATGTTGAAATCATAGGAATAGGGAGAGTCATACTCCTTTTTAAGACTTCTACTTCCTTAGTGATGGCGGTTTTCGAAAATGAAGCCTTTATGAACACAGGTGTTGCCCTTGTTGCGGAAGATGAACTTTCTCCATTCTCCTTATATTGGGGTGCGAAGATGGGGAAGGCTTCTGAAGGGACATATTGATCTGAAAAGAACTTTGCATCTGCAAAATGTGAGTCTTCCTTGTTGAATGGGCTGGTTTCTCTCTTAACGCACTTTACCTCTCCGTTACGAATGAATTTGAGGCATTGGTGCCAACTTGAAGAGATAACTCCATTCTCGTGTAACCAAATCCTTCCGAGGAGCAACTGATAGGATGTTCTAGCATCAATCACATGAAAAAGAACAGTAGATACCAATTCTTTGATATCTAGCTTCACTCGAATCGCGCCAATGGTAGCTTGACCCTTTTGATTGAAACCTTGGATGACCAACTTACTTTGGAAAGTTCAGACATGGCAATTCCTAGTTTCTTCATTGTATGGATTGGTATAATGCTGACCGCTGACCCTTGATCCACAAGTATCCTTCTGACCT